>JAGXOD010000730.1:0-11714 GCA_020368025.1 Brachyhypopomus occidentalis
GAGGATCTTCTCAATCCCACCACCCGTCTTCCATAGAGGAAGCAGAACCAGAGGACTCGGACGGGGGTTTGCCCATCACTAGGGCTGAGGTGACCAGGGTAGTTGTGAAACTCCTTGGTGCCAAGGCTCGGGGTGGATGAGATCCGTCCTGAGTTCCTGAAGGCTCTGGATGTTGTGGGACTGTCTTGGTTGACACGTCTTTGCAACATCGCGTGTACATCGGGGGCAGTGCCTCTGGATTGGCAAACCGGGGTGGTGGTTCCCCTTTTTAAGAAAGGAGACCGGAGAGTGTGCTCCAACTATCGGGGGATCACACTTCTCAGCCTCCCGGTAAGGTCTATGCAGGGGTTCTGGAGAAGAGAGTCCGTTCGATAGTCGAATCTCAGTTACAAGAGGAACAATGTGGGTTCCGTCCTGGTCGTGGAACACTGGACCAACTTTTCACCCTTGCGAGGGTCCTAGAGGGTGCATGGGAGTTTGCCCAACCAGTCCACATGTGCTTTGTGGATTTGGAAAAGGCATTCGACCCGTGTCCCTCGGGGATTCCTCTGGGGGTGCTCCGGGAGTATAAGTGCGGGGCCCGTTGCTACGGGCTATCCAGTCCCTGTACAAAGCGGAGCAGGAGTTTGGTCCCGCATGGCCGGCAGTAAGTCAGACTGGTTTCGGTGGGAGTTGGACTCCGCCAAGGCTGCCCTTTGTCACCGATTCTGTTCATAACTTTTATGGACAGAATTTCTCGGCGTAGCCAAGTGGTGGAGGGGGTTCGGTTTGGTGGCCTCAGGATTCCACGCCTTCTCTTTGCAGATGATGTGGTCCTGTTGGCATCATCGGGCGAGACCTACAGCTCTCGCTGGATCAGTTTGCAGCCGAGTGCGAGACGGCTGGGATGAGAATCAGCACCTCTAAAACTGAGACCATGGTACTCAGTCGGACAAGGGTGGAGTGCCCTCTCTGGGTCGGGGAGTGAGTCCTTGCCTCAAGTGGAGGAGTTTAAGTATCTCGGGTTCTTGTTCACGAAAGTGAGGGAAGGATGGAACGAGAGATTGACAGGCGGATTGGTGCTGCGGCTGCAGTATTGCGGTCGCTGTACCGGACCGTTGTGGTGAAGAGAGAGCTGAGCCGAAAGGCAAAGCTCTCAATTTACTGGTCAATCTACGTTCCGACTCTTACCTATGGTCACGAGCTTTGGGTAGTGACCGAAAGAATGAGATCGCGAATACAAGCGGCGAAATGAGTTTTCTTCGCAGGGTGTCTGGGCTCTCCCTTAGAGATAAGGTACGGAGCACAGTCATCCGGGGAGGGGCTCGGAGTAGAGTCACTGCTCCTCACGTAGAGAGGAGCCAGCTGAGGTGGTTCGGGCATCTGGTTCGGATGCCACCTGGGCGCCTGCCTAGGGAGGCGCTCTGGGCATGTCCAACTGGGAGGAGACCCGGGGAAGACCCAGGACACGCTGGAGAGATTATATCTCTCGGCTGTCCTGGGAAGCATTTGGTATCCCCCCCAGAAGAGCTGGAAGAGGTGGCTGGGGAGAGGGAAACCTGGGCCTCTTTGCTTAGGCTACTGCCCCCGCGACCCGGACCCGGATAAGCGGAAGAAAATGGATGGATGGATGGATGGATGGATCTTCATTTGGCAGGTTCAGCAACCGAGGGATCTGACTTAAAAGCTGCTTAAAAACATTATCAGACAACTTCAAACTACATCAAACATACAGGATGGAGATCAAGCAGCCTTTGAATTCAGGCTTTGATTCCCACTGCTTTCTGTATTTTTGAGTGGGTAGTTTAAACTGAGACATGTGAGATATGTTTGGCTTATGTTTAACTTTGGGGCGGGGGAGGGGCTCACGTTGAGGACAGTAACTGCAGAACGATATGTCCTTTCATGACTCCAACAACACCATAGATTTGTCGCTAGTCGCCATTTTGTTAAAGAGCGGTCTGAAAACTCTTAAGTTGGCAACACTGTTTGCTTTGCCACAGATTAAGTCGTAGTGGACGCAGTGATGTCCCTCTCCTTCCATTCACTTTCTGTGCTGTTCAGATCAGCACTGTGAGCCACGCCCCCACTAACGTTACTGAGGCAATGGAACCATCTTATTGAGCCTGTAATGAACTTGACACAGCAGCCCGATAAGTTTTATTAGAACTTTATTAGAGTGCTAGCTAGGATAGAGCACTGTGCTCCCTCACCTGGTGTAAAGCTCCACCTACCTAGATGCTACCTTTCATATGAAGGCTAATTTGTCACTGTATATAAAGTCACTGGTTTGTTGGGCATGTGTAACATCGTAGAGTGTCAGCTGTTGGCAGCTTAACGGCTGATGTCTTGACAAATAAGAGTGCTCTATTTTGGGGTGGGGTGTGAGGATATTTTGCTCTGAACTTCACCTATAAAAGATAAGAAGATTATAAAGTAGAAGACTCATGCTGACAGCTTCAACGCAAAGCGTAGTAAATGTTTTGCTGTAACAGCGGGACTCAAGGAGCAAAGAAAGTGGACACAAAAGCACAGAGAGGCACAGAGAAGTTTTATTACACGTGTAAACTAAGCCACTGTTGGCAGAGCAGCCTATATTCATTCTGCCCACTCGGACACAGAGACAAGACTTCCTAGACCGATGGGTCATCGTAAATACAGTAGGACATGAGAACAAAGGGAAAACCAAAACAGAGAGAACAAACTAGCTATCATGAAACACGTAGTATAACTAAGGAGCTACAGACAGAACAACAACTCTCAGCAACCGAATACAAAGTAAGATAGGGAACACTAAGAAACACTACAAAGAAATAATGGCAACAAAACACGTATGAAAACAGTCACTAGTGACTACCAAGAATAGTTGCAAAGTACGCTGACTTGGAAACAAGGTATCCAAGAACGTTAGAGCAATGGAACATGAGCGCAACACAGAAGACAAGCAACAATGACCAGAAAGGGGAACGCCTGTCTGTGTGCGGTCAACGGCACTTGTTGTGTGATCTATGTGACAGCGGGTTTGAACAGGCTTCGCACTTGTCTTGGCGCATCCACAACCCAGGTGCCTGCACGCCAATGAGTGTCTCCAGCCTATTAAGTAGAATATAATGATCAATGGTGTCAAAAGCTGCACTGAGGTCTAGCAGTATGAGAAAAGAAATGTGTCCTTTATCAGAGGATATTAAGAGATCGTTCAGTACTTTAGTAAGTGCAGTCTCAGTGCTGTGATGGGGTCTAAAACCAGACTGAAATAACTCTAAGACATGTTCTGTCTGTAGGAAGGAAGAGAGTTGTGAAGAAACTACTTTCTCTAGAATTTTGGATATAAATGACAAATTAGAGATAGGCCTATAATTGGACATTTCCTGGGGGTTAAGACCAGGTTTTTTAAGTAGCGGCTTGATGACTGCAAGTTTAAATGAACTGGGAATATAGCCCAGGCTCAGAGAGCAGTTTATTATAGTGAGCAAAGGTTCTACATTGCTATGCAGTAATTCTTTAAGTAAATGGGTTGGTACGGCATCTAGTATGCATGTGGAGGGCTTAGCAGATTCCACCAATGAAATAAACTCCTCACGACCAATTGGGGAGAAGGACTCTAACAGGGCATCAGAGCTGACCAGACAGCTGTCAAGGTGCATTGGCATGTTGACAGGCTCTGAGATAGCACAACCAATTTTTTCCCTAATTTTATCAATCTTATCATTAAACAATTTAAAAAAATTGTTACTGCTACACTCTAGTGGGATTAGGGAATTGTTTTGCTCATGGTTCCTCGTTAGGCTGGAAACAGTTTTAAATAGAAGTCCAGAATTGTTTTTATGTTTTTCTATTAAAGCTGATAAGTATGAGGATTTTGCTGCATGGAGGGCATGCTTATATTCAATAAGGCTGCTTTTCCATGATAGTCTAAACACTTCTAACTTTGAATTTCGCCATTTACTCTCCAGGACCCGCGCGGCTCGTTTGAGACTACGCGTGTGCTCGTTATACCATGGCGCTATTCTTCTCTCAGTGGCTCTCTTATAGCGTAATGGTGCAACCTTGTCTAAAGCTGTACGAAGAGAAGTCTCAACGTGCTCGGTAAAAAAGTCCTTCGGAGCTACAGGTAGTCAAACCCGGTAAAATATCAGGTGGTACTAGGTGTTTTTGTTTAAACCAGCTGAAAATCATCAGTAAGCGCGTTATATGGTACTACTCTGCGGTAAAATTTTAAATAGTTGTTTTCAAATGATAAGACCAGGTCTAAAGTATGACTACAATGTAGGACCCGTCAGTCAAGCATTGAATCAAGAACGTTGAAAATTTTGCTGAAAGAGTCACAAAGATTCTCAAAATGGATGTTAAAATCACCAACTATAATCAATTTATCGGCTGATAGCGCTACATGAGACAGGAAGTGTGAAAACTCCTGCAAGAACTCAGATTAAGAACCAGGGGGGCGATAAATAGTAATTAACATAAACGACTGCGACGCTTTGTTGGTTGTTAGATTTGATACATTTGAAACAGTGAGGATGAGATGTTCAAAAGAATTAAACTTAAAGCCGAATTTTTTGAGAAATGTCTATATCAGATTCATAAATTGTGGCGACGCCACCTCCTCGCCCATTTGGACGGGGGTTATGAACATATCTATAGCCAGAGGGAGAAGCTTCGTTTAGGGCCATATAATCGTCTGGCCGGGTCAAGGTTTCCGTCAAGCAGAGCATACATAGATTATGATCGGTAATCATTTCATTAACAAGCAATGCTTTAGATGATAGGGATCTAATATTTAACAGTCCTAATTTCAGATTTAAACTACTCTCTAAGGGAGCATAATCAAATTTAACATTGATTAAATTTTGTCTGCTAACTTTGCGAGAGTTATTTTTTGGTACTCGAGGAACAGACACAGTCTCAATCCAGTGTGACCTAGGTGACATCTCTTTGCAGCTAGCAGACAGTCGATTTAACCTGTGTGTCTGCTGCCTGGCCTCGGCTCTGGCTTGTCAATCCCCATTAACAAGTCCTACAAGAAGGGTGAATGCCGTCTCGCTTCAAAAGGCCAGGCCTGCCCTCAAAACGTGTCCAATTATCTATATAACCCACGTTGTTTTCTGAGCACCATTTAGACATCCAGGGGTGTAGCGCCAATAACCTGCTGTACGTCTCGGCACCACGCCGAATTGGAATGGGACCAGAGCATATTACGGAATCTGACATAGTCCCCGCTAACTCACACACCTCTTTAACGTTATCCTTAGTGATCTCGGACTGTCTCAACCCCACATCATTGGTGCCGACGTGTACCACTATCTTTGAATATTTACGTTTAGCCAGCACCTTCAGATTAGCCCTGATGTCAGGCGCTCTAGCCCCCGGGATGCACTTAACTATGGCCGCTGGTGTCTCTAAAGGGGTCGCTACATTCACGTGTCGGAGTTGAGAGTCTCCTACAACCAGAACTCTTTTAACAGGTCGCTCAGTCGGTGTATTACTGAGTGAGGCAAACCTGTTTGACACGGGAACCTGAGTAGAACGGTGCTCAGCCCTACGGCTATGCCGCCGAGACGTCACCCATTCGCCCCGCTGCGAGGGCTCTAATGCCGGAGCTGGGGGCTCGCTAGCTACGGTGGTGGCAACCGGGCCTGCTACGCTAGGTGCTACCGACTCTCTAGGACTTTCTAAAGCCCGGATGCGCTCCTCTAAAAGCGAAATCTTCTCCGTCATGCTAATAATTAATCTACACTTGTTACAAATAAAATTATCCCTACTGACGGAAGAACAGTAGATATAAATGCCACACTCCACACAAGCAACAGGCGACTCAGACATGATGAAATACTAAAGATACTTAGCTTCGGTTAAGATGAACTTGAATGTCTTTCGATGGCTTGTGGAGGTTGTTGTAGCCGAAGTTATGAGTAAATATATCCACAAGTCCACAAAGTATTTGTAGATGTATCAGATATAATAACAGATAGAAAAAATAGTAGGCAAAAAAAAAACACTCTGCAGCAGTGTCAGCAGGAAGCAGCGTCAGCCAATGTTAGCTGTGACTCGGTAGCTGTAGCTGTAACTAGCGTGCAGACAGGACTCCCAGAACTTTAACCAAGTAGTGAGACTGGCTGTCACGTACGATCGGCTGGTCCAGGAGCGTGGAGGAGTGGTTCGGCCCCCCAGCGTGACGTCTTCGCTGCCGGCAGAGAAGGAGACCTTGCCACCGGCCGAACTGATGCAGCTAGGTGAGGCTGGGGACAATAAAGAGACCGCCCGTCCCCGTGGAAAGAAAACCAGGGTGAGTAGTTCCATGGTGGGGGGCTTGCTGAATTTCCCCGTCACGGTGTCTCATGATGCCAAATGTGTGGACGTTTCCGCCCTAGTGGACTCGGGAGCAGCGGGGAACATAATCTACCCGGACCTGGTTCACCGTTTGAAGGCGCCCCTGATAAAACTGTGGAGACCCAGACGCGTGCAGGCACTGGATGGCAGACCTGTTGGCGGCAGACTGATCCGTCACCGCACACCCCCCTTAGTTGTCACGATTCAGGGTTACACTACACGTTGTTTTTTTTATGTTCTCCCTAAGTTACAGCATGCCATCACTCTAGGGCTCCCCTGGCTAAAACAGTTCAATCCCTCCATAGACTGGGTAAGAGGGAGGATCACGCGGGTGTCCCCTGTCACGGTTAGGGAGGAGAATGAGCATGCCATGTGCATTATGTCCAGCACCATAGAGAGCCCTAATGCTAGTAGCCACCTGACATCCCCTCCTCAGTATAAGGAGCTGGCGGCAGTGTTCAGTCCCGGTAAAGCAGCTCATTTACCACCTCATAGACCCTGGTACTGTTCGATTAAGCTTAAGCCTGGAGGCGTACCCAAGCTGTCCCAAGCCAAGGAGTCCGCTATGCAGCTTTATATCAAGGAGGCGTTAGCTCAGGGCTACATCATTCCCTCCACCTCGCCAGCCACAGCGAGCGTCTTCTTCGTTAAGAAGAAGGACGGCGGCTTGATGCCGTGCGTTGATTACCGAGGGCTCAATTCCCTCTTGGTGGGGTACTCGTACCCGCTGCCTCTAGTGCCTTTGGCACTGGAGCAGTTGCGGGGGGCGAGCTATTTCACCAAATTGGATCTACGCAGCGCCTACAACCTCATCCGCATACGTTCAGGGGATGAGTGGAAGACTGCCTTTAGTACCTCGATGGGGCACTATGAGTACCGTGTCCTACCGTATGGTCTGGCCTCGGCGCCGTCAGTCTTCCAGGCGTTCATTAACGAGGTCTTGCATCTGGATAGATGCGTCGTCGCTTACATCGACGACATCCTCATCTATTCTAACTCATTCGAGCAACATGTGCATGATGTCCGGGCTGTGTTGAGCACTCTCCTGCGCAATTGTCTGTATTGTAAGCTTGAGAAGTGTGAGTTCCATCTCTGGGAAATTAATTTCCTTGGCTACACCATCCGGCCAGGCTCGGTGCATATGCAAACTGGAAAGGTGGAGGCGGTGCTGAAATGGACCCGACCTCACCTACGACGCGAGCTACAGAGGTTTCTGGGCTTTGCTAATTTCTATAGGCGGTTCATTTTAGCGTTTAGCCTGATAGCGAGGCCTCTTACCGACATGCTGCGCGGCGGTGCGACGAAGCTTAAGTGGACGGCGGAGGCGGAGCAAGCCTTCCGGAATCTCCAGCAGGTTTTCGCGGAGGCTCCGGTACTTCACCAGCCCGACCCGACACGGCCCTTCATGGTAGAAGTTGACGCGTCTAATGTAGACGTGGGGGCCGTTTTGTCGCAGCGATTTAAACGGGGCAGTCCTCTCCAGCCCATAGCCTTTTTCTCCAAGAAACTCAGCAAGGCTGAGTGTAACTACGGAGTGGGGGACCGTGAGCTTTTAGCGATAAAGCTGGCTTTGGAGGAATGGAGGCATTGGCTGGAGGGGGCGAGGCACCCATTCATCGTTCTAACTGACCACAAGAACCTGGAGTACTTAAAGAACGCTAAGAGACTGAATGCGCGCCAGGCCAGGTGGTCGCTGTTCTTTTTGAGATTTGTGTTCCAGGTCACCTACCGTCCAGGGGAGAAGAACGCCCGCGCTGACGCGCTCTCTCGTTCGTTTCCGAGGACTCAGGAGTCAACCAGCGAGGAGCTGGTGCTCCCGGAGGAATGCTTCCTGGGCGCGGTCGAATGGGAGGTGGACCGGGCGATCGAGGCTGCCAACCCGCACCCGCAGTGTCCTCCCCATCGCAAGTACGTTCCGCTGGCGCATCGCACGGCACTTATCAAATGGGCCCACAAGGCTCTCGGTACAGGTCCGCTGACCTCATGGATAATAAATCCTTTTGCCCACAACCCCTGTCTCCTGCTGTCCCTGAACAACCGTCACACTGACATTTACTCTTCATCTGACATCCGCATGTACCATGTATCTGTCACGGTGAGGGAGGCTCCCCCTACCGGTCGCCTATGGTACAGCGGCAGTTGTCCTGTTGTTGTTGCGTTGTGTGCTTCCCTCAGGTGGGTGGGGCTTATTAGCTCCCTCACCTGATGGTAGTTTGTTTGTCTATATATGCCTTGTCTGTGTACCAGTTGACTGCTGGTTATTGTATCCTTAATTTGGATCAGTGCACGGGATTTTGGTTAGCGCACTTTATTTATTAAACCCCTCTTTTCCTCTGAGACTTGGCGGGATCGCTTCCTTTTAGTTCGCACACCCTGCCCGTCACAGAATAACCAGCCACCTTTCGGAAGCCGCCAGTCTCCTTTACTTTCTCCTTCGTTTGTGGTCATGTCTCGTGGTAAGTGTTTGTCTACGTGAGATTGCGTTGTTTGAATGTATGTGGAGGAGAGCTGGGTTGCAAACCGCTTCGTCCCGTCGTGCCTACGTGCTTGTTTGTTTGTGTGTTTGTATAGCACGTTGTGTGGCACGGCGGTGACTGAAGCGAGAGACCCGATGGCGCTCTCCTCCAAGGGGGCGGCGCCTTCTCGCTAAAAGTGCTCGCCCGCAGTCTGTGTTTGTGTAGGTGCATGTGTGAGATGTGTGTGATGCGTGTGTGAGACTGCGGGCTTGAGCTAGTGAGTGAAAGGGGCGTCTGCCGTTTGTCTTGCGTGCTGGGTCGTGTCTTTGTGTATATGTTTATGTTAAATGTAATTCCCGTGTGCTCCCTCCCCCTTTTGTTTGTTTAAATGGTGTTTTGGGGGGGGGGGGCAATGGAGGGTCCTGTGCTACCCATTAGGGCACAGAAGTGCGCAGCTCTGGAAGGAGGCCCGCCGGTGAGAAGGGTATGTGCGCGTGAGGGTTCTGTGCCACAACCGTTGTCCTCTATATGAGGAGTGGCACAGGCAGGCGCAGCTCCTGAGGGAGGCCCGCCGGTGAAAGGGGTAAGTCTTGGCGTTTGTGTTGTCTGCGTGTATGTGTTGTGTGCAGGTTCCACCTACAGGTTGGCAGTGGAGCCCCTGGACCTTGTGGGATCTCCCAAGTAGGCAGGAGCCCCGGATGTTATGGGGTGACCGGAGCCCTGGTTGTAACTAGCCCCTCTGGAAGGGGAAGGGCGCCCCCGTACGTGTGGGGACTATAAGGCTCCGGTCTGAAGAGCTCCTGCTGTGGGAAGGAGCCCCCCTTATGTTGTGGGGTGACCGGAGCCTTGGTCGTAAGTGGCCTCCCTGAAGGGGAAAAAGGGGCTTCCCAGATGTGTGGGGACCAGAGGGCTCCGGCCTGAAGAGCTCCTGCTGAAGACAGAGGTCCCCCCTCGTGCTCGGGGTGGCTAGGAGGTTGGTCCTGGGGTGTGACCGGTCACCAGTGGGCAGGAGTGCTTCCCCCCTCGAACCTCCGGCAGTGGGGCACCTCCCCATTAGGGGGGTCTCCCCTTTCCGGTTAGGGTTGGAGGCCACACCCTGGGGGCAGCCACCAGTGGGGAAGGAGTCCCCCCTGGAACCTCCCGGCAGGGTGGACTGCACCTCCCCATGAGGGGCGGTCTCCCCGGCCGGTTAGGGTTGCCCAGGGTGACTCCAGGCCCTGTGCAGGGGTTTTCCCCGAGCCGAGAGGTAGGTCAGGAGGCGTTCAACTATATGGTAGGTAGGTAGCCTGCACACACGCCCCCTAGTGTTTGTGTTTGTCCTAAGCGTGCTTGTGAATTGTTGTATGTAATTCCCGTGCGCTCCTCCTCAAGGGGGCGGTTGGGGGAGGGGCTATGGAGGGTCCCGTGCCACGGCCTGTGGCACGGAGGAGGCGCAACTCCTATGGGAGGCCCTAGTCAGGGGTAAGTCTTGGCGTCTGTGTTGTGTCTGTGTGTGTGTGTGTGTGCTATGTACTGTGTGCAGGTTCCTCCCACGGTTGACAGTGGAGTCCCTGGACCATGTGGGACCTCCAAAGTAGGCAGGAGCCCCCTTATGTGATGGGGTGACGGAGCCCTGGTCGTAAGTAGCCTCCCTGGAGGGAAGGGCTCCCGTGTGTGTGGGTGACCAGAGGGCTCCGGCCTGAAGAGCTCCTGCTGAAGACAGAGGTCCCCCCCCTCGTGCTCGGGATGACGAGAAGGTTCGCTCTGGGGTAGTGGGCCCATAATGGGGAAGGAGTACTTCCCCCTGGAACCCCGGCAGAGTGGAGGGGTCTGTCCTGCTGTGAACCTCCCCAGGAGGGGCGGTCTCCCCGGCCATTCTAGGGATGCCCAGGGGAACTCTCGGCCCCATATAGGGGTTTTCCCGAGCCGAGAGGTTGGTCAGGAGGCGTTCAACTATGTAGTAGGGAGGTAACCTGCACACGCACACTTTGTGGGGCCTTTGGGGGCGAGGGCTCTGGGACCGACTGGGGCGTGGTTTGTCTACTGTTGACGGCCCAGCCGGTCAGGGTCCCGCCCAGGAGGCGGGAGCTAAGGTCTGGTGTATGTTTTATGTTGCAGGTCCGGGACCGCAGGAGGCGTTTCCCTGCCTTGTCCCCGCCTTCCTGCCCCTTTTCGTCTGGCGTCTTGTGTTCTGCCGCTGTGAACCGCACATCGGGCCGTAGTGCGGCTTGGTGGGTGGATCTGTCACGGTGAGCGAGGCGTCCCCTACCGGTCGCCTATGGTACAGCGGCAGTTGTCCTGTTGTTGTTGCGTTGTGTGCTTCCCTCAGGTGGGTGGGGCTTATTAGCTCCCTCACCTGATGGTAGTTTGTCTATATATGCCTTGTCTGTGTACCAGTTGACTGCTGGTTATTGTATCCTTAATTTGGATCAGTGCACGGGATTTTGGTTAGCGCACTTTATTTATTAAACCCCTCTTTTCCTCTGAGACTTGGCGGGGGACTTCCTTTTAGTTCGCACACCCTGCCCGTCACAGTATCATGACAGGTTATCTAATATTAACAATATATGTGTTGTAATAAAGACACTTTTCTAAACAAAAGCACTCAGTAGTGTGCAGATATTCAGTAGTTATCCTAGCTTTATGTGTATGGACATTTTTGTTTTGTGTGTTACTGTGACGTTTCATGACAGACAGCAGGAGGCGAGGGTAGCGAGCTTCCAGTAGCTTTATTTTCCATACTCATTAGAGGGACAAACGTAAATAAAGGCTCTTATGCCCAATAACGGATAGAACACAAAATATAGAACAAAGGTCCCAACAGCGTCGTTCAGATGCAGCTCTTCTGTATCCTGGAGTAGCGTAGCGAGATCCGTCCAAGGAAGGCCAATGCGCAGCACTGAGCGACAGGACCTGTGGGCTTAGAAGGCATCCCAAATACCGTGCACAGGTGTTTAGTATTCGGGAGAA
>JAGXOD010000731.1:0-11858 GCA_020368025.1 Brachyhypopomus occidentalis
AGTGATGACGAGACTAGCCACAGGTGAGACAGATGAATACACTCACACAAGCACACACCCACGGAAGTACACATATGGACAAAGACGACCCAAACACACACCCAAAGGGAGGGATCTGGGGCTGTATCGTGACAGTCAACATAGTCATCAGTGCAGAGTATTTTTCTGATTAGTGCTTCTTCCTGCCTGATTGCATTTAGACTTATTTGTGAGGTTTTTAGAAAATTATATCTAAAGGCATTTTTACTTATTTTTACTCTGTGTGTGTTTTGCTGCAAACAGAGGTGTCCGCAACGTTTAAGGGTGTTTCCGTCGGTTCATATGGTGTTTTTAGGTCATCTGATGTTTCCTCTTTTGAGGTTTGTGTAACCCAAACACATCTCCCAGATTTCTCAGGAAAACATTGAACTGTGTTTAGTGTTTATTCTTCTTTTCTGTCTGTTTTGTACTCTCCATCATGTAGGTCTCCAGTGCTTCTTCCTGAAGTAGAAACTACAGACAGCTGTGGAACCTGATCTTCACACAGACTCCCAGGACAAGAGGACTAATGCAGTTTGTGGCCCAGGACAGAATAAGGAGCCATGACAAGATGTGCATCACAAAATCAATAAATGTTTTTATTACTGACCCCAAACATACATAAAAATAAAGTTAATAAAATGCATTCATTAAATACTTGCACATTATTAATTGGTTCTCTGATGTCTATATAGATTGCATGCAACTTTCGTCAAACCACTTTTTCTAACGTTTGTAACGTACGCGGCCCAAACAAAAATTACTGGGTTGTCTTCGGTTTGGGGGTTGGTAGGCACTGAGGATACACAAACGTATGTGGACAAGCACTCAAAAAGTTACTTTTTTCATATGTTCCCTTTAAATAATGGCTGCATGCGTGAATGAATGAAATAAAAAGTTGCAAAGTTGGCTTGTAAGAAAATATTAAAATAACAACGAAAACGTCTGACCAAATTAGCCTTAAATGAAACGACAATGCATTATTTTATTTTAATCCTTTACTCTGCAACAGGTCATTCTTTTGCCAGCATTTGCCTTTCCCCCCTTTACGTTGCTAAGTGTATTTCTGCATATCGTAGTCATGGATGAAAACATGTTTTGACATAAAGGTAGATCATCAAGGTGAAAGAGGCTCCAGGCAACAAAAAGCTCTAAAATCAGACTCCCAGGACAAGATGACTAATGCAGTTTGTGGCCCAGGACAGAATAAGGAGCCTTAACAAGAACTGCATCAGGATGAAGACACTTTATGATCTACGCCAGAGAAAAGACCAGAGGACTGATCGCCATCAAGAACCAATCATCAGGATTATTTGCACCATCGCCATCGTCAGGATTATTAGTACCATCGCCATCGTCAGGATTATTAGTACCATCGCCATCATCGTTGTGCAGGGAACTGTAAGGAAAGCCGGACAAACTCACCATCCGTGGACTATTCAGCATCATCTTCAGCAACCATCAGCATTTCAGACTCGACCATTATGGAACTTTTGGTTATCAACAGCATATCATCACCGCTCCTGTCATCCTCTGCATGTTTTTGAAATTGTCAGTAAAATATGTCTTATTGTTTTTTTTACTTCTTTATCAGTAACGTCATTTTGTTTTTAATTGCGAGGGAGTCACATTGTCTTGTGTTTTACCTTCAGTGTGTCAGTGTCACCGATACCACCTCTCGCCACCAGAGGTCGTCTTCCCCGGAGTACTAATCATTGTCACCTGTTTCCCTTTCATCAATCTTTAATCATTCCCCTTATTTATACTACCATCATTGGTATGCCTCTGTCTCTGTGAGCATACCAAGGCTTTCTAATTTGATATCTGTGTTCGACTGCTTTTGCCTGTTTCCTGGTTTTGCACATTTGCATAGCCCTTTGGTTTATGGCTGTGTTCGAAATAGCCTACTAGATACTACTGGCGTACTGCTTGTATGCAGTATGCAGTATGCAGTATGCGAATAAAAATAATTTTTCCAGTACGCGAAACATCCCTGGATGACATACTATTTCCGCAAAATATATTCCAGTACGTGAACAGAGCTATCTTTGTGGTGTACTGCATCCCATCATGCAACGCTATGTTCACGTGACCCCGTAGTATGCTTTGCTTTTGTCGCATACTGGAAACTGTACTGCATACTACTATGAGGACCAGTATGCAGTATCCAGTATATACTGAGTGCAGTATGCCGTATGTAGTAGGCTATTTTGAACACAGCTTATGTCTGTTCTTCAAGCTGCCCTATTACTACCCCTGCATTGTTGTTCGACCTCGTCCTCATTTGCTTCATTAAAATCCTTTTCCCTAACCTGCACATGGATGTGTTCTCTGATCAAGTGGTGTTACACAGTGTTACTCATTTTATCATTATTAGTGAGTTACAGGTTAACATGTAAGTTGACTGTATCCAGTTATATAATTTTTTCTAATATATATTATATAATATATTATATATATATTATATTTTTATAATATATATATATATATATATATATATATATATATATATATATATATATATATATATATACACACACACTCACTAAAATAACACATCCTAGATCTCAATGAATAAAATATTCCAGTTTACAATCTTTATTTATAAATAGTGGAATGCGTTGAGGGCAAATTAACAAAAATTATTAATGTAAATCAAAATTATTATCCCATGGAGGTCTGGATTTGGAATCATGCTCGAAATCAAAGTGGAAAATCAAATGACAGGCTGATCCAACTTCAGTGGAAATTCCTCAAGACAAGTTAAAATGAGGCTCAGTAGTGTGTGTGGCCTCCATGTGCCTGTATGACCCTACAACATCTGGGCATGATGAGGCTCCTGATGAGGCTCCTGATGAGGCTCCTGATGAGGCGGCGGATGTTCTCCTGAGGAATCTCCTCCCAGACCTGGATTAAAGCATCAGTCAACTCCTTGACAATCTGTGGTGCAATGTGGCGTTGGTGGATGGAGCGAGACATGATGTCCCAGATGTGCTCGATTGGATTCAGGTCTGGGGAACAGGCAGGCCAGTCCATAGCACCAATGCTTTCATCATGCAGGAACTGCTGACACACTTCAGCCACATGAGGCCTAGCAAAGTCATGCATCAGAAGGAACCCAGGGCCCACTGCACTTGCATAAGTTCTCATAATGTGTTTGAGGATCTCATAGCTCTAGCTAGCACATGGAGGTCTGTGCGGCCCTCCAAAAATGCCTCCCCACACCATTACTGACCCACTGCTAAACCAGTCATACTGGAGGTTGACTGGATGTTGCAGGCAGCACAACGTTCTCCACAGTGTCTCCAGACTCTATCACGTCTGTTACATGTGCTCAGTGTGCCCTACTACAGCCCCCTCCATGTCTCCTGGTGTACTGGCCTGTCTCCTGGTATCCAGTCCATGCTCTGGACACTGTGCTGACAGACACAGCAAAACTTCTTGCCAAAGCTCGCATTGATGTATCATCCTGGATAAGCTGCAATACCTGAGCAACTGTTCCCTAAGTTCATTCATTCATTATCCGTACCGCTTACCGCTTTTCACGGGGGGGCTGGAGCCAATCCCAGCATCTCCGGGCGAAGGCAGGGTACACCATGGGCAGTTCGCCAGTCCACCACATGGCCAACACGCGCACACACTCACACCTACGGGCAATCTAGAGTGACCAATCAACCTAGGATGCATGTCTTTGGACTGTGGGAGGAAACCGGAGTACCCGGAGAAAACCCACTGTTCCCTAAGTGTTCCCTTTATTTTGTTGAACAGTGTATGTATATATATACAGTATATATATATATATATATATATATATATATATATATATATATATATATATATATATATATATACACTCACTATTATTACTCTATATTGTTTTGATATAAAATAATTTAAAAATCATACACATAACCCTGGCCACATTACAACCCTGGCCCCCCCCCTCAAAATTTATTAAGGGAGGAGCCCCGCCATGAGGTGTGTATTTCGTCATCTTGTGCAGTGTTTCATTTATAAAATTTGTATTGAAGGAGTATTAACAAGAGACACCTGACTATGATAACGAGGGGCAGGGAATACAAAATACGGGACTAATAAAACACATGGCTACCAAAACAAACAGGCACGAATGACAGGAGGAGGAGGGCTAATCGTAACAATTATCATCTTGCTGAAGCATCACCAGCACGTCCAGTGACAGCCATGGATGAACCAGCAAGCATGATAGAGGTCCAGAAAGTTAAGCTAAGACGAGTACATGCAATTCAGGATATGATACACATTTATAAAGTTCTCAGTGAAAGCCTACGATTTGAGTTTGTGTGTGAGAAGGCATTAGATGATGATGGTGTGTCAGCAGAGGCCTACACAGCCTTTTGGGAGGAGTTCCTGGAGCAGTGTGAAGGAGAGTAGGAATGAGTACCAATACTCCCACCAGACTATTCAGAGAAAGAATGTGTTACAGCCATTGCCATTTTCAGGATGTCTGTGGGCTGGCTGCTCTTATTTTAATTGCAGGTTGTCCAGAAGATGGAGCAATGACATGACATCTTCAAAGCTGTGAATGATCAAGGCTGAGGTTCAGCGACGGGTTTAAATGCTTGCATCGAGATTGTAATTGTGCCCCATGGTGTCTTGAGTGGTAGGCTCCACGTGGTCACGGGTGACGCGGGTTGATATTTTGGCTTTTAGAATTTAGCCTTGCGAGTTAAGATGTGCCTTATGATTCATTAAAAGGGCCTTATGAGATCGTACTGATATGATGTTTTGTTTCCCCATCTAGGACTTTGTAGATAATTCCACTTGTGTAGAGCGTAATGAGAAGTACAAAGTAATTCCGATTTATAAGTTACATAGAAAAACGCAACAAAAACATCTGAAACAGCTCTATATAGATATGTAATATATAATTGGATAGAACAGCTTTAATGTCTGTAGAATTGAATCCTAGTCCCTGAGAGACGCTAAGATATTTACAACTTAGTTGGCTCAATCAAATGGACCGTAACACGCTGTCCAGCAGTAAATTGTAATAATGTTCAAATAAAATAACAACGTGAGCAACAAAATATACGTCATGTTTTGCGTGTGACGTAATAGAAGCAGATTACATAAAAGGGCAAAGCTGGCGACATTGTTACCATTACGGACCAAGAGCGACAACCGGATACTGGAATATAGACTACAGCAGTTACTCAAATTGCACAGTTGTTGATTTCTCCGATATCGAAGGTAGGCCTAATTATTCTCTTAAGGTTTCTTCATAAAAATGGGGAAACTTCAACATATTGCATAAAAGAAATAATTTCTTTCGTGTTAGATTAAGACACGTTTAGAGAGATATAAATTGCCTTTATAAACAAGAATATAAGTTTGCTGTGACAAGAATGCTGACCGGTTGTTGGATTCGTTTCAGCTACTCCTCTAATTCACTGTTCCTTTAAAAATGTGGTCATCGGGCACGAAACGTTTTATGAACACGTTTGTCAAGTCAAGTAAAACAAAAAGAGTCGGCGCTTAGCTTTAAAAAAATTGTTTTCAATTTTATATTCTATTTTGATTAAAATGTATTTCGTTTCATGGAATGTGCTGTTGTGCTGTTGTTCAGTTGTGCTGCGTTTATCTTGATTTTGTGTGACAAATTATGAGCAGGAGTGTTTTCTGATTCTGTTATTAGAAACATGATATGGTTAACTTTATTGGCTTAAACAACCATAGTAATTATTTTTTAATAAATGAAGCAAAGGCGAGGGAAGGAAGGACGCTGAGACTAGAGAAGGCTTTCGTGAAGGTTTATTATAGACGTTAATTATAAGGTTTATTATAGACGCTAGGTTTATTATAGACGCTATCCAGAAACATAGAAACACGTAACGGGACGGGAATCAGACAAGAACCGACAGATAGGCTAGACAAGATGCTTAAATACAAGAACATAAACAATACAGAAACAAGTGCAACACACAGTACGGGACAAGGAACAGGTGCTACGAATGACGATGACGAACACACACCACATACAGATAGGCACACGTGGACACATACGAACTGTTTCAGTTCCGTTTAATTGTATATGAATTAACGTTTTTGTGAAATAATACTGAATTTTTGACTAGCAGAGTGTTCCAGATTCATTGAAATGTTGCTGAATACATTAAGGGAAAATGTATAGATTCAGAAATAATGGATCTAATGACAATATTTATAAGTACTAGGTAAAAATAAATGGTTTAATATTTCTCTATTATGTTTTTAAGATGTATATTTTATATTAAGATAAGGTGCATCAATAAATATTTGGAAGAATATCCTTTAATATATATAATATATATTACCAAAATATCAATATTACAGAGAGACCGAACAACTCAGCAGTGACTGCCTGCAGCCATCCACCTTAAGTAAGGGGATGGACAGCTGCCGGCCGTCACCGCTGATTAATGGTTACGCCCTCTGCTGGCTCGCGTTCCCCCCTCTGGTGGTGTAGGTGGAACGACCCTGGAGCCAGCCCTTACAGAGCCCCCCCTCCTAGGCCCGAGACCTCGCGGGCCCAAAGCAACAGCCCTATCCCGATAAAAATCGGAAATAAGGGAAGGGTCCAGAATACGAGAGGAAGGAACCCAACTACGCTCCTCAGGACCGTACCCCTCCCAGTCGACCAGAAACTGATCACGGCCCCAGACGCGACGGACGTCCAGGAGACGGCGAACAGTGTAGGCCGGAGCCCCATCAATCATGCGCGGGGCAGGAGGTGCCGGAGCACCAGGGGAACCGCACAAAAAGGGCCGTAGACGGGAGACGTGAAATACGGGTGAACTCTCATGGAAGGCGGCAGCACCAGGCGATAGGCCACAGGGTTAATCCTACGCTCCACCTTAAAAGGGCCCAAAAACCGTGGAGCCAACTTCTGGGTACCGCCACGAACAGGTAAGTCTTTAGATGATAACCATACCCTCTGACCAGGGCGAAATGACAATGCCGGGAGACGGCGCTTGTCAGCACTACGTCTGTAATTACCGGACGCTTTGATCAATGCTCGGCGTGCCCGGACCCAAGCGTTACGACACCGCCGAACCTGAGCAGCCACCCCCGGCACCGCTACCGATTTCTCCTGGTTATCAAACAGAGGAGGTGAGTACCCAAATAAACACTCAAAAGGGGACATACCCAGTGAGGAGTGCCACAGGGTGTTGTGGGCGTATTCAGCCCAGACCAAATGCTCAGCCCATGAGGCCGGGTTAGCAGAGGCTAGACAGCGCAAGGTCTGTTCCAGATCCTGATTTACGCGCTCAGTTTGGCCATTGGACTGCGGGTGGAAGCCAGACGATAGGCTAGCTTTAGCGCCCAGGAGGTCTAAAAACGCCTCCCAAAACCGACTGGAAAACTGCGGACCACGATCGGACACCACATCACGGGGAAGCCATAGTTGCGGACGACATGCTGCAATAACAGCGACGCCATTTCACGAGCGGATGGAAGCTTAGGAAGAGAAATAAACTTACTGAACTTCGTGAAACGATCAACTATGACCAGAACAGTAGTGTGACCCTTAGAAGCTGGCAACCCTGTGATGAAGTCCAACGATATGTGGGACCATGGTCTGGAGGGGACGGGCAACGGATGCAAAAGACCACTAGGCTTGACTCGCGGCACCTTACCACGATTGCATATGTCGCATCTAGCCACAAAATCTCGCACCTCTTGGTCCATATCGGGCCACCAGAACTTACGTCTAATAAATTCCGAAGTGCGTCTAGCCCCAGGGTGGGCTACGAAACGAGACGTGTGCCCCCATTCCAGCACCTTCTGACGGACGTCAGCCGGGACGTATAAACGATTCTCAGGCCCCCCCCCCAGGGCCAGGCTCGTTAACCAGAGCTTGCTGAACGGCCTGCTCAACCTCCCACTGGATAGGGGCAATGATCATCTCCGGGGGAATAACGGTGCTGGCAGTACTGGGGGTGTCGGGCGGTTCCCATTGCCGTGACAGGGCGTCAGGTTTGACATTTTTTGAACCGGGCCGATAGGAAATAGTAAAATCAAACCGCCCAAAGAAAAGAGACCATCGAGCCTGACGGGAGTTTAACCGCTTAGCTTGCTGTAGGTAAGCGAGGTTTTTGTGGTCTGTCCACACGACAAACGGGTGTCTGGCACCCTCAAGCCAGTGCCGCCATTCTTCTAGAGCCAGTTTAACCGCTAATAGCTCCTTGTCACCCACATCATAACGACTCTCAGTGGGAGTGAACCGGTGGGAGTAAAAAGAGCAGGGGTGTAAGCGCGGCGGTTGTCCCACACGTTGAGAGAGAATAGCTCCGGTCCCCAAATCGGAGGCGTCAGTCTCAACTATGAAGGGGATCTCAGGATCAGGCATACTTAGCACAGGGGCAGACACAAAACGTTGTTTTAACTCCTCAAAGGCGGTCTGAGCCTCAGGAGTCCATACAAATTTACCCATAGCTTTACTAGTGAGAGCTGAGAGAGGAGCGGCCAGGGTACTGAACCCTTTAATAAAGCGACGGTAAAAATTAGCGAACCCTAAGAAACGCTGGACTAAACGTACACAGACGTGGGTGCGGGCCATTGAGCCACCGCACGGGTTTTAGCAGGGTCCATAGCCAACCTGTCCTGAGCAACCACAAACCCTAGGAAAGACACCTCGGGAACATGAAATTGAGATTTCTCTAGTTTGACGTACAATTGGTTTTCTAACAGCAGTTGGAGTACTCTATGAACATGCCTGACGTGATCTTCGAGGGTTCGGCTATAAATCAATATGTCATCCAGGTAAACAAACGTGAAATCGTCCAGAGCTTCGCGTAGTACCTCATTGACATATCTCTGAAAAACGGCAGGAGCGTTCATTAAGCCGAACGGCATCACCAAATATTCATAGTGCCCCGAGGGCGTTATGAAAGCTGTTTTCCACTCATCGCCCTCGCGAACTCGCAGTAAATTATACGCGCTGCGTAGATCTAATTTAGAAAAAATAGTAGCGTGTTGCAACGCTCGAACGCCGATGTCATGAGCGGGAGAGGATGGCGATCTTTAACGGTGATTTTATTTAAGCCGCGGTAGTCAATACATGGCCTAAGACCTCCATCCTTCTTACCTACAAAGAAAAATCCTGCACCGGCGGGAGAGCTCGAGGGGCGAATAAATCCGGCTGCTAGGGCTTCCTGAACATAATCCTCCATAGCTTTACGTTCCGGTAGGGCTAAGGAAAACAATCTTCCCCTGGGAGGAGACGTACCGGGAAGTAACTCAATCGCAATATCGTGAGCACGATGAGGTGGCAGGTGACTAGCGCGCTTTTTACTAAAAACCTCTCTCAGATCGTGATAATCTGGCGGAACCTTCTCTAAATCCACGCCTTCCATAGGGTCCTTCGCGGATTTGTTTTCCTCAACCTTTAGACACGATCCCTCGCATACTTTGCCCCAGCGTCTAATAGACAAGTTGAGCCAGTCTATTTCCGGGTTATGGCGTTGTAACCATGGAAACCCAAGAATCAACTGGAGTTGAGGGGCAGCGATAACGTATGGAGTAAGAGTCTCTACGTGATTACCAATCTGAATTCTGAGGGGAACCGTCTGATGCTCAACCTCACCGGAGGTGAGTAGCTTTGCCGTCAACCGCTGACACTGACAGGGGTTTTTCCAGCGGGACTAAAGGGATATTTAGTGACTCGACTAGGGCGGCATCAATAAAATTTCCTGCGGCACCTGAGTCCACGACCGCCGCTAATTTATGCTCGCTTCGAGTCCCTCCACGACATTATTACCTGGGGAGTAAAGCTTACCGCAGGGGAGTAACCAGCAGGGCCCATCGGTGATACCCCATTCACCGACGGGCCTGTTCTTTTTCCCTGCAACAGGGGACAGTTTCGCCTAAAATGTTCTTGGTTGCCACAATAAAGGCATCTGCCCTCCCGAATACGTGTCTGTCGTTCCTCCCTTGACAACCTTGTATGACCTAGCTGCATGGGTTGGTCCCCTGTCTCCTCAGTAGTGACCGCCTCACGATGTGGGAAGGGTGGACCAGCGCTAGTCGTGTTACTGGGCGCACGACGTTGACTTTTTGCGATCGCGCATACGGTTGTCTAATTTTATAGTGAGTTCTATGAGCTCTTCTAACCCAGAGGGTGGGTCTCGCACCGCGAGCTCATCTTTGATCTCCTCGGTTAAACCTTCAAAGTAAACCGATGCTAGAGCTCCCGAACTCCAATCACTCTCGGCAGCTAGAGTACGAAACTCCAGGGAGTAATCGGCTACCGATAACCGGCCCTGCTTCATACGGAGCAACCTTGACCCAATGGAACCGCCAACAGCGGGATGAAAAAATGCCTGACGCATCGCGTTAGAAAAGCGCTCATATGAAGCACATATTTCGGGTTGATTCTCCCACACGGGGGTGGCCCAACGTAAGGCTTTTTTCCCGTGAGTAACGTCATTACATAGGCTACCTTAGATCGGTCCGAGGGGAATCGTGACGGCTGCTGTTCGAACACTAACGAACATTGTAAAAGGAAGCCTCTACATTCCTCGGCAACACCACTGAACCGCATGGGAGAGGGCAAATTAGGCTCGAACCGACTGACGGGAGGAGAAGCCGGTGCAACCTGAGACACGGTAGGACTGGGCGGGGCGCTCGATTGGCTGGCAGCATTAACCATGTTGGTAATCGTCTGCAGTTGACCAGAAACCTGCTGTAGAGCTTGCTGGTTCCTGCCTATGGCCTGACCCTGAATGGCCAGGGTATTCTTAATTTCGCCTATGGCTTGCGACATGGCTGCATCCATGTTAGGCTGAGTTGTTCTGTAACGTGAGCTGTCCGGGAGGACCGCTCACGTGGGTTTGGGGAACTGCGGAAGCAAGTGCCACAAGCACAAAACCATAGGACAAAAACCTCCGTATAACGTACGGGAAAAACGGGACAAAGAAAAATATCTAATAAACTGAGACCTCCGTAAGAAGCACGGGAAACGAGAAAAAGGAAATAATATAATAACTACAACGAGATGCAAACAGCTAAACAAAAAACACACGGAGAAACCTCGACGTGTCAAAAAGGGAAACTAAGGAATATCTGGCCTGAACGAGACTGACACAACATAACAAACGATAGGAAAATATAAAGGACAAGGAAAACTTGAGAAAGGCCAGAACAGGGCGCAGGAGTAAAGGACTCGAAAAACAAAAGGCATAGAGGCAGGGTGACAAGACACCAGAATCGCAACAACGTTCCTGTCGAAAAGGCTGGGAAGCACAGAGAGACCGAACAACTCAGCAGTGACTGCCTGCAGCCATCCACCTTAAGTAAGGGGATGGACAGCTGCCGGCCGTCACCGCTGATTAATGGTTACGCCCTCTGCTGGCTCGCGTTCCCCCTCTGGTGGTGGTAGGTGGAACGACCCTGGAGCCAGCCCTTACACAATATTATGTGCTCTGTTATTTATGTTATTTACATGAAGATAATGTTTTATAGATTAACACAAGCATATATATATGTTTTTCTATATTTTTTTTATTTTTATATATGTGTTTTTCCCCAGTAAAGTATCATCATGAGAAGAGCTGCACATAAAATGAAGAGCTCCTTGTCTGAAGTGAATAAGACCAACAGCACCAGCCATTTTGCAGAACTTGTTGGAACGTCCAGGACAGAACTAGAATGCCAGGCATTCCATCAGAATCTGGGTAAGACCAGCAGGGGAACAAGATTCCCCTCACTGGTAGAAACCGCTGCTGGCAGAAACCTTCTGGAAGGGCAGCACTGCAGACAGACTGTGCTGCCTTCCCTGGTTACAAAGCCAGGCCACCAGAGCAGCAGCACTGTGAGTG
>JAGXOD010000735.1:0-10652 GCA_020368025.1 Brachyhypopomus occidentalis
TACAAGGCTGGGAAACGCTGTTTTACATAAATGCAAAGTTTACTTGCTTGAAAAGCATTGTAAGTTCAAACATGATAAAATTGTTTTAACCTTCTAACCTGTAATGCAAAATATGTGTTTTAAGTCATTCTGAAAGTTGCATTTGGCACTAAGTTTAACAAAACCTTTTTACCTTACACTGTAACTAAAATATGGTTTAAACTCTAAAGTTGATTGTAAGTTAACAGAAACACTTTACCCAGGACTGAAAATGTTTACATTTGCAAAACTTTGGAAGTTTAGTGAAATTTTAAAGCACAGTGAACTACTGTTTAAAAATTTAATATTCTAAAAGCATTTGTAAGTTAACAGAAACACTGTTTTAGTCACTGGAAAGCTAATTGGATAGTTGCAAAATTATGGCACAAGTTTGAGAATAAACTGTTCAACTTAAAGCTTAAAATGTAATATATTGGTGCATTTAAAACTCAAACATGTTTTCCTTCAGCTGGGAAAGCAATTTGATAAGTATCTAAAATTGCTTTGGCTAAGGTGCAAACAGTTTTAAGAATTCATGAAACTGTCTTAAAAATAAAGCTCTCAAAATCATTTGTAAGTTAACAAAATTGTTTTACTTTAAGGGACTAAAAATATTTTTAATCTTCTCAAATGCATTTGGCATGCTAGAAACACTTGTTTCACCAAAGCTAACACATTTGGAATTAATCTTGAAAATTTGAAACATTAAAGTTAACCTGTAACAATGTTATTAAGGACAATGAAACTGTTTTAGCACACTGGCTTGAATCGTCTTTAAGTTGCTGTATACAAAAGTATCTTTGAAGATTGTAGTTGCAAAATTTACCAAGGAATTTAGCAATCAATCATTGAAAGTTTTAACTGTAC
Organism: Brachyhypopomus occidentalis; assembly: GCA_020368025.1. Classification (NCBI taxonomy): domain Eukaryota; kingdom Metazoa; phylum Chordata; class Actinopteri; order Gymnotiformes; family Hypopomidae; genus Brachyhypopomus; species Brachyhypopomus occidentalis. The sequence continues at coordinate 886 of JAGXOD010000735.1, forward strand.
TACTAACGTTAAAAAGTAAAGTATCTGCAAGCATTGGAATGTAAAAATTTTACACAGGTGAACTTTTAGATGCAATCATTGAAACTTTAGTTAACTGAACCTGTTTACGTCTTTTATAAAACAGCTTGTTTTCACCTTCTAACACTGGTAACTAACAAAATATGTGTTTATAAGTCATTCTGCAAAAGTTGCATTTTGGCACTAAGTTTTGCTCAGAAACACTGTTTTAGGCGCTTACAAGGCTGGGAAACGCTGTTTTGAACGCCAGAATGCAAAGCTTACTACTTGCTTGGAAAAGCATTTGTAAGGTTGCAAACATGATAAAACAGCTTGTTTTCACCTTCTAACACTGGTAACTAACAAAATATGTGTTTATAAGTCATTCTGCAAAAGTTGCATTTTGGCACTAAGTTTTGCTCAGAAACACTGTTTTAGGCGCTTACAAGGCTGGGAAACGCTGTTTTGAACGCCAGAATGCAAAGCTTACTACTTGCTTGGAAAAGCATTTGTAAGGTTGCAAACATGATAAAACAGCTTGTTTTCACCTTCTAACACTGGTAACTAACAAAATATGTGTTTATAAGTCATTCTGCAAAAGTTGCATTTTGGCACTAAGTTTTGCTCAGAAACACTGTTTTAGGCGCTTACAAGGCTGGGAAACGCTGTTTTGAACGCCAGAATGCAAAGCTTACTACTTGCTTGGAAAAGCATTTGTAAGGTTGCAAACATGATAAAACAGCTTGTTTTCACCTTCTAACACTGGTAACTAACAAAATATGTGTTTATAAGTCATTCTGCAAAAGTTGCATTTTGGCACTAAGTTTTGCTCAGAAACACTGTTTTAGGCGCTTACAAGGCTGGGAACGCTGTTTTGAACGCCAGAATGCAAAGCTTACTACTTGCTTGGAAAAGCATTTGTAAGGTTGCAAACATGATAAAACAGCTTGTTTTCACCTTCTAACACTGGTAACTAACAAAATATGTGTTTATAAGTCATTCTGCAAAAGTTGCATTTTGGCACTAAGTTTTGCTCAGAAACACTGTTTTAGGCGCTTACAAGGCTGGGAAACGCTGTTTTGAACGCCAGAATGCAAAGCTTACTACTTGCTTGGAAAAGCATTTGTAAGGTTGCAAACATGATAAAACAGCTTGTTTTCACCTTCTAACACTGGTAACTAACAAAATATGTGTTTATAAGTCATTCTGCAAAAGTTGCATTTTGGCACTAAGTTTTGCTCAGAAACACTGTTTTAGGCGCTTACAAGGCTGGGAAACGCTGTTTTGAACGCCAGAATGCAAAGCTTACTACTTGCTTGGAAAAGCATTTGTAAGGTTGCAAACATGATAAAACAGCTTGTTTTCACCTTCTAACACTGGTAACTAACAAAAAATATGTGTTTATAAGTCATTCTGCAAAAGTTGCATTTTGGCACTAAGTTTTGCTCAGAAACACTGTTTTAGGCGCTTACAAGGCTGGGAAACGCTGTTTTGAACGCCAGAATGCAAAGCTTACTACTTGCTTGGAAAAGCATTTGTAAGGTTGCAAACATGATAAAACAGCTTGTTTTCACCTTCTAACACTGGTAACTAACAAAATATGTGTTTATAAGTCATTCTGCAAAAGTTGCATTTTGGCACTAAGTTTTGCTCAGAAACACTGTTTTAGGCGCTTACAAGGCTGGAAACGCTGTTTTGAACGCCAGAATGCAAAGCTTACTACTTGCTTGGAAAAGCATTTGTAAGGTTGCAAACATGATAAAACAGCTTGTTTTCACCTTCTAACACTGGTAACTAACAAAATATGTGTTTATAAGTCATTCTGCAAAAGTTGCATTTTGGCACTAAGTTTTGCTCAGAAACACTGTTTTAGGCGCTTACAAGGCTGGGAAACGCTGTTTTGAACGCCAGAATGCAAAGCTTACTACTTGCTTGGAAAAGCATTTGTAAGGTTGCAAACATGATAAAACAGCTTGTTTTCACATTCTAACACTAGTTTCTAACCCTAACTTATGGCAAAAGTGCAACTTTTGCAGAATGACTTGTAAACACATATTTTGTTAGAAACTAGTGTTAGAATGTGAAAACAAGCTGATTAATCATGTTTGCAATGTTACAAATGCATTCATAAGCAAGTAGTAAGCTTTGCATTCAGGCGTTCAAAAACGGCGTTTTCCAGCCTTCTGAGTGCCTAAAACAGTGTTTCTGAGCAAAACTTAGGGCAGTACTTAATTGTAACCACATTAACTATTGTTAGAATGCGAAAACAAACTGTTTAATCATGTTTGCAATTGTAACTCTGCCCCTGTAGGCAGTCTATGGTACCTAATAAATCCTCTAATAAGACTGGTCTGTTTCCTCTATCATAGGGTTCTCGTATAGGAGGACTGTGGTAGCGGATACAAATTAATATATTCCACCGCTCATACCCACAATAACACAAGTACACTAATGAAATTATAGAAAAGTGTATTGTGTTGTAGAATGCAAAAATACAGGTCACTGATGTTCACGTAACCATACAAGACGGTCTGACTATAATATGAAATAGCAAGCAGATGATTAACAGGCTATACAAATATGTGGAACATCAACACTATTACAAGACTCATAAATCCACAAGAACCTCAATTGTACCCCACCTTGCAACAACCCCAAAAAGAAAAAAAAAATCAGTCCTTTTACTTGAGATCTCAAGGAAAAGAAATTGTTTAAAAGGAGTTATGCGTGTGTGTGGAGAGAAAAATTGTTCTGTGATCCGATACTTAAAGAGTTCACAATTATCCAGTCCTACCTGTCCCTGATTAGCGGCAGTCCTTGGAAGACGGAGGACAACGTGGCAGTGATGACAGTGGAATCTTCCAGGGCGAACAGAGCTGGAATGGGCATAAAAAACAGCCTGCACACACACGTGCAAAGCAGCAAAGTAAAATTTCAAAATTTCGGCACTTTATAAATTGTTACAGTCAAGTAATCTTCCATATACATTTCCAGTACCTCATAACATAGATATACAGCAAGCATGTACATTGAATATATTTTAATTCTTTTTTCAAATACATCTGCTAGTTTTTCTAGCTAGAACTTAGCTAAGCGACTGGCATAGCTAAGTTGTACATCACCATCATACACATTACATTGTAATAACACAAGACTTTCAAAGTATGCGTAAAAAATCAAAGACATGTCCTGACTGGTAAATTTCTCATTTCCTAGGTATTCTGAACAGGATAGGTAGTTTTTTTAAATGAACAATGTAGTCGATTAGCTTACAACTCACCAGATATCTTCAAATCAAAACTCAATACTTGAAGAAATCGCAACTTCTCAGAACCAAACTTTGTTTGTGTCGGTGTAAAGGATTTAATTTTTTTCTTTCTTTTGGTATTCAGCGTGTGGTCATCGTTTTATCTGCTCATCTCTGTGTCACGGTGTGGAGCATTGTTCGAAAAAAACGGATCACTCTTCTGATGGGGGAAGGGGGGGTCTAAGGGAGTGTCTGCCATTATCATATCCTCAATGTAACATTAAGGGACTATGAGTGAATGAATGAGAGAGGGAAAGAAGTAAAAATCAGTGTGTGAGTGTTGTACAGAAATTTATAAACTCTCTCCATTAGGCACACACTCCCTTAGACCCCCCTTCCCCCATCAGAAGAGTGATCCGTTTTTTTCGAACAATGCTCCACACCGTGACACAGAGATGAGCAGATAAAACGATGACCACACGCTGAATACCAAAAGAAAGAAAAAAAATTAAATCCTTTACACCGACACAAACAAAGTTTGGTTCTGAGAAGTTGCGATTTCTTCAAGTATTGAGTTTTGATTTGAAGATATCTGGTGAGTTGTAAGCTAATCGACTACATTGTTCATTTAAAAAAAAACTACCTATCCTGTTCAGAATACCTAGGAAATGAGAAATTTACCAGTCAGGACATGTCTTTGATTTTTTACATACTTTGAAAGTCTTGTGTTATTACAATGTAATGTGTATGATGGTGATGTACAACTTAGCCAGTCGCTTAGCTAAGTTCTAGCTAGAAAAACTAGCAGATGTATCATATCCTCAATGTAACATTAAGGGACTATGAGTGAATGAATGAGAGAGGGAAAGAAGTAAAAATCAGTGTGTGTGTTGTACAGAAATTTATAAACTCTCCCCCTCTAGACTGCATGACTCCCTTCATGAAAGTATGGGTAAGCAGAGACGCAGGGTGGCCTGGATCAACCCATGATTCGTACATCCTTACAAACAGCATGATTGGGATAAGATTACAAGGTGGCAGAGTGCGTGATGGGTGGCTTCTTGGTAAGCAACAAATTGAAAGCATTTGACATTGCCAGCTTAGAATAATTAATTTAAAACATGGGCAATTGTTAAATTACTTAGGAGACAGCGGCTACGCGCTCAAGATGTGGCTGATGACCCCCCTTTGCAATCCACAGACTGACCAGGAGCGGAGATACAATTCTCTCCATTCTGGTTGGTGTCGGGGTGGTCACAACACTCCCTACCGTGAAATCTGCTCAGCATGTCTCTGGTCAACGTGACCTTGTCAATTGAGGTGTCCTGTATAAACCATGTGTTACATGACTTGGAGTATGAGACATGAGGGATGTCAGTTTTAACCCAATCTGTAGCTTTATTTGCCTTTCTAGTCATACCTCCTAATTCTTTGGCCATGTGCCCTGGGTGTAAGGCTAGTGAAATATGTGGAGCGGCTGAATCACTCATCATATACCAGCATTGTTGTGCCAGGGTCAAATTAACAGGTGCGGCCACGCCTTCAGGACCCACGTATATGCCCCGTGTCTCTATTTCCCAAACCTGATTAATTAACTGTTCCTCAAATTCTTCCCCATAAACTGGATCCCCTACTGGATCATGAAACATAGTAACGTGAAGTGGGTCGGGTGGTGGGGCGTAGGGCTCAATCAAAGTGATCCACGGCTTCCAGTCAATGAACTTGGAGTGAACACCCCTTGCGGTGCAGGAGTCTGGTTCTAGGAGGCCCCAGTAGATGTCGACCGTGGGTGGCCAGTCAGTACAGATCAGATACATGCCTCTGTCTGCTCCCTGTGAACAGTGCATCTGTGTGCCATCCGGCAACGTTATCACCAGTCCCAAGGGGCTACATAACACAGTAGCTCCTAGCTTTATCAGAATGTCTCTCCCACAAAGATTAACAGGTGCAGTCTTTGAAATCAGAAACCTGTGATTAATGGCCTGCTGGCCACATTGTACAGTCATTGGAATTGTTTTATGCAGACTTTGTGATTCCCCAGAGAACCCTCTAACAGTCACTGAATCGGTGCTCACCAACTCATCTGGTACGGTGCAGTTGATCGCTGAATGAGTTGCTCCGGTGTCGACCAGGAAAGAGAGTCTCTGAGAACCGACCGTGAGGGACAGCATAGGGTCTGCTGTGGCCTTGCTGTCCGAGTTGTCATCTGGGCCCCATCATTCCTTCTGGTCAGCTCCCCAATTTCCTAGGGGATACTGACCTGGGGCTGCAGAAGGGTTCGGTGCTGGACTGACCTGACCTCCGGCTTTCCCGTGATCTCCACCATTCCGGGGACACTCCTTTGCCCAATGACTGACCTGCCCACAAACATAGCATCCACCCCACCTGCCACGACCTGAACCGCCAGGACCACCGTGACCACCCCTGCCCTTTCCTCGACCCCTACCTCTGAAATTTTTGTTGTACCCCGGCTGTGGGTATTGCTGCCAACCTTGTTGCATGTACGGACCATATTGGGGTCCCTGGGGTGGCCCCCCGTATAGATACACAGGTTGCTGTATGCCCTGGAATGTATGAGGCTGCTGAGGGGGCTGACTCTGAACAGGGGCCATAATAGCCTCATTCTTTTTCTTCTTCTGTTTTTCCTCAGTAGCTTTTCTTCTAGTCTCAACCAATTGAAATTTCAAAATGTCAGCTTCATTTTGATCCCTCTCATTTTTCTGCTGTTCGACTTTTTTCTAGGGCCTTTCCTAGGTGGTGAATGAGGTGTTTGTTCCATTTATCTGAATCACAATCAGTTAGATCTGGGTTGTTTTCCATGGCTTCCTGAACTGCCTTTGGAACCCCATCTAACACTGCCTTTCTAAACCATGTCCTGTGTGGGCCCTGTGGGCCTGGGTGAACACCTGTCTGAGACACCCATGTGTCCACTGCATCGCTTAAATAACCTATGGGGTCTGTGTGGAGCTCCAGGTGAATTTTGGGACGGCTGCGGCTGCTCGCACCGGCCACTTGTCTCGCATGGCATTGGCTAGGGCTTGACTATGTCTAGCTAAGGGGATGTCGTGTAACATGTTAGTGGTTCCAGCTGCGTACTCTATGTCTCTTAGGTCAGTGGCTGTGCAACATCTAGCTACCACCCCTCTAAAATCTCCTAAGGCCAACACCTTGCCTGCAGTTAATTTGTCTAATTTAGCCAGCCATATGCCTCCTCCCTCAGTGAGAGGGGAAGTTGGTCAGTCAGTGCTGTGACGTCAGTCAAAGGTAAAGGCTGATATTCACGAAGGCCAGTGTTTCCGGTCACCAGTGGCATAATAGTAGCTGCCTGAGCATTTGGGTCATCTGTCTTAGATCTAGTCCCTTGATAAGGGCACATGTGTCTTTCCACACTCTCTGTTTCCTCAGGTGGTGGGGGCTGAAAATGCTGTGGAGAGCGAATTAGCTCTGCCATCTGTCTTATCTCCTGCCTGGCTTCTCTTATTTCTTCTGTTAAGTTATCTGTCATAAATCCTCTACTCTCCTCAGTCTTTCCTTCGTCGTTGCTCTCAGTATCTGACTCTTCCCAATTCCCATTTAATTTACAGTTGACAGTTACTGGATTCCTTTTTTATCTTTTTCTGTTTTCTTAGTTATCTTTACTGCTTTTTTCTTCTTGTTCATGAGGCCCTTATCCACTACCTGCCTTGGTCACCCATACATGCAGATTTTATCTACCGTCCTTTTTAGTCTTTTCCCTTTTTTTTAGGATTGTCTTCTATTAAATATAACATAGTGCTTGTTTGTGCAACCTGTTCATCTAATGTTTTCCATTGCCAATTACCAGCTCGAATTTTACATCAAGCTGTTTATAGCTCGTTTGCATTTCCTCCCCAGACATGTTGAAAAAATCACTGATACTCACGTTTAGTTGTCTTCAACCTTACTAATGATTTAAGGGTTCAGGTGTCACCGTGCGGTTTACCACCCTCAATCAATTCAGGTCTCTTTTGTCCGAAACTGGTATTTAGGGGTACCTGACGTCCTCAGGGCCTCCAACCCAGCTTTTCCGCAGGACGCCGCCTCGGTTATTCTTATACCTTATGTACCAAACTCGGTATTTATGGCCTAAACGTGGTATTTAGGGACTCCTCAAATTTCCCAAGGCCTTCCACCTGGCTCTGCGGGTCGTCACCTCGCCTTACCGTCACCTCGTCAGATGACGGGTGGGTTTGCCACACCCCGGAAACCAAACCACTTTCCTGTACTTTTGTATTTGTGGTTTTCCTTAAACAATATATTCCTTTATTGTCCTTTACTTTAAATCATACATTTTATCTTCATTTGTGCTTTCATACCATTCAACCAAAAGACTGGATTTAATTTAGTATCGCCCAAGTACTGTCAGTTCACCATAATTTAGTTATATTCAATATGCAGAATTAGTTGTAACAGGTTTCTGATTACCTTTAATTTCAGGCGCCTGAGATGAACCAACAGCCTTTTGATGATGATTTCCGAAAAAAAAAATCTCTTTTGCATCACGTCGGGGTCACCAAATTGTTGCGCTTCACTCTTCTTCCCTAGTTAGCGCAGCGCGTCCGTGTGATGCAAAAAAAGAAAACAGTCACCAGTCTAATTGCCTTTTAAATATTTATTACAAATGAATATAAAAATACAGAGATCTCGGAGAGCACACAATAAGAGTGGAAAGCCTAAGCTGTTCTCACTGCTCAGTGGGTAGCTCTAAGGGACACTACCATAAAGGCCTGAACTAAATAGGAGAAGTGAGTGTAGCCCCCACCCTTGCTGACCTTCGCTGGAAACCTCCTGTAGCTTTCAGCCTGTTCGTCTTGCACCGAGTGTACTCCTGTTCTTATCAAAAGTACGGAAAACTTGTAGACGGTTTCCCAGGCCTCCCATACAAAGGGCTACCGCCATTTCTCACACTTCGTTACCTCATTATGCTTTCTCATAACCGCTATAGCAGTTATCAGCTTCCAAGGCCACAGATGCTTTCCTCCTCAAACAGTTTCCCACTGTGGAAGTACACAAGGGTTACAGATATCAAACACACACACACTTTGGAGAATATGCTTGTCAGACACTCTTGAGAATATGCTTGTCAGACACTTTGAGAATATGTTTGTTTAATAATGTAATAGTAAAATATAATGCCTAATACTACGCAATTGATTAGTAATGTAATATAATGCTAGCAAAATATATAGGATTAAAATATAATTCCCAACAATAGCAACTTCTCAGAACCAAAGTTTGTTTGTGTCAGTGTAAAGGAATTAAATTGTTTTCTTTCTTTTGGTATTCAATATGTGGTCTAAAATTAAGCCGACATCTTGTCGTTTTATCTCCTCATCTCCGTGTCATGGTGCGGAGCGTTGTGCGAAAAAAAACGGATCACTCTTCTGATGGGGGAAGGGGGGTCTAAGGGAGTGTCTGCCAATATCCTATCATCAATGTAACATTAAGGGACTATAAGTGAATGAATTAGAGAGGGAAATAAGTAAAAATTAGTGTGTGAGTGTTGTACAGAAATTCATAAGGGTTACACAAAGTTACAAATGACATATCTTAGGTCATCTTAGGTCATCAACTTTTGCAGAATGACTTGTAAACATATTATGTGAGAAACTAGTGTTAGGATGAGAGAAAAAAAAGCTGTTTTATCATGTATGCAATGTTACAAATGCATTTCCAAGCAAGTAGTAAGCTTTGCATTCTGGCGTTCAAAACAGCGTTTCCCAGCCTTGTAAGCGCCTAAAACAGTGTTTCTGAGCACAACTTAGTGCCAAAATGCAACTTTTGCAGAATGACTTATAAACACATATTTTGTTAGTTACCAGTGTTAGAAGGTGAAAACAAGCTGTTTTATCATGTTTGCAACCTTACAAATGCTTTTCCAAGCAAGTAGTAAGCTTTGCATTCTGGCGTTCAAAACAGCGTTTCCCAGCCTTGTAAGCGCCTAAAACAGTGTTTCTGAGCACAACTTAGTGCCAAAATGCAACTTTGCAGAATGACTTATAAACACATATTTTGTTAGTTACCAGTGTTAGAAGGTGAAAACAAGCTGTTTTATCATATGTTTGCAACCTTACAAATGCTTTTCCAAACAAGTAGTAAGCTTTGCATTCTGGCGTTCAAAACAGCGTTTCCCAGCCTTGTAAGCGCCTAAAACAGTGTTTCTGAGCACAACTTAGTGCCAAAATGCAACTTTTGCAGAATGACTTATAAACACATATTTTGTTAGTTACCAGTGTTAAAAGGTGAAAACAAGCTGTTTTATCATGTTTGCAACCTTACAAATGCTTTTCCAAGCAAGTAGTAAGCTTTGCATTCTGGCGTTCAAAACAGCGTTTCCCAGCCTTGTAAGCGCCTAAAACAGTGTTTCTGAGCAAAACTTAGTGCCAAAATGCAACTTTTGCAGAATGACTTATAAACACATATTTTGTTAGTTACCAGTGTTAGAAGGTGAAAAACAAGCTGTTTTATCATGTTTGCAACCTTACAAATGCTTTTCCAAGCAAGT
>JAGXOD010000737.1:0-16533 GCA_020368025.1 Brachyhypopomus occidentalis
TGAGTTTTTCTTAGAGCCTTTGTTATTCACATGGCAATCAGGTGGTCAGATCTAACGTGCCTTGACCTTTTTATTTTTAAGGTTTCAATTTTTGAACACCAAGATCCTGATTATATGTTCTGATGAGCTTGACACAAGCTGTGGATGAATATCGGACTCCATCTACAGGCCCTTAGATATGTTAAATGTGCTGACTGTTTTGTGTAAAGAATTTCACTTGCTGTGTTTTTTTATGTGACCAGGTCGCCATTAAATACGTGTTGAAGCATCACGCAGAGCAATTCATCACTGTTGTAAGTCCAAACTCTTTACTTAAGTAATATTGCAACAATGCCTGGAACTTTAGATTGGTAAAACTGCAAAGACAGTGTAAACGCAAAGCTGCAAATTTTCTATTCAGTGTCTTCCACCAACACAAATGTGTACAGTTCACTATTCATATTCAGGTTTCCTTACCTAATATTTATAATGTGTTTTAGAGGTGGAATACTCATCTAATGATTGGTACCAATCCAAGTCCCTTTCTATGTTAATCTTCCTGCTAACCATAATTCCACTATAAAACTTCAAACCCATACAAACCATGTCTTCCTTAATATTAGCCCAGTGAAACTCGCAGGCTCCCCTAGAATTGGCTTTTGGAATTGTGTGCAAGGCACCTGGTTGTGAGCATATTGTGGAGCTCCTTGAATGGTTTGAGTGCCGGATCAGCTTCATCTTGATTCTGGGCGGCCCATCCTGTGTGTGTGGATCTCCTCAACTTCTGCGACTCACACAAGGCCAGCTGTCTGAGCCACTGGCGCGAGTGATCATGCTGCAGGTGGTTCAGGCTGTCCTTCACTGCCGTGACCGTGGGTTCTGCACAGAGATGTCGAGGAAGAGAACGTTCTGGTGAACACAGACACCCTTTGACGTCAAGTTGATCGACTTTGGTTGTGGCGATCTTCTTAAGACCGGCCCCACAGGCTCTTTGCAGGTTATTCACCATAGGGATGAAATGTGCAGCTCAAGTTACAAACTAGTATCAAATGAGAGATTATTATAAACTATTATGTTGTTACTGATCATTGTCTTTCTGTCTCAGGCACCAAGCTACGCCTCCTGAATGGCTGGTTGATGGAAAGTATGGGGGTCGCCTGGCCACCATCTGGAGTCTGGGTTGTGCTCTTTACAGTATTATCTGTGGAGATGCCCTTTGGAGAACAAGAGCGACTTTGTTGAGGCACACCTGCGCTTCAAGTGTAGACCATCCAGAGGTGAGAAACACAGAAGCATCTTCTCAAGATAACCAGAAAGTCTAAATGGCAAAATGATCATTTATCTAATTGTTTCATCTGGTAATGTAATATACAACCACAGATTGATAAAATGGACTAAAGTAGAATGCAGAATTGTCAATACATTTTTTCAACTGTTTAAAAAGAAAAGACTGACCAAGTCTTTTTATAATTGTAATTAGTGATGGGGGTTCCATTCTGTCATTTAAAACTGCAGGCCGATTTTCAGGCTCCTTTTGCAGACACCATTTAATCAGATGGCGGCAGGCTGTGTGTGTAGTGATGCGATTAGTTGAGAAAGAAAATCAAAGTTACCATCTGAAACTTCTGTTTGCAGATTCACTATCTGATCTGTTCTAATGAATTATTCAACATTTTTAAATGACAGAACTGAACCCTCAGCACTCATTAAAATTATAAAAAGACTTGATCAGTCTTTTTTCTTTTTAAGACGGTTGAAAAAATGTCAGAGTATTGACAATTCTGCATCCTACATTAGTCCATTTTATCAATCTGTGGTTGTGTATTACATTACCAGATGAAACAATTACATAAATTATTATTTTGTCATTTAGACTTTCTGGTTATCTTAAAGATGCTTCTGTGTTCTCACCTCTGGATTGTCTACACTTGAAGCGCAGGTGTGCCTCAACAATGTCGCTCTCATTCTCAAAGGGCACATCTCCACAGATAATACTGTAAAGGAACACACCCAGACTCCAGATGGTGGCTGGGCGACCCTCATACTTTCCATCGACCAGCCATTCAGGAGGGCAGTATAGCTCGGTGCCTGAGACAGAAAGACAATGATCAGTAACAACATAATAGTTTATAATAATAATCTCTCATTTGATACTAGTTTGTAACTTGAGGTGCACATTTCATCCCTATGGTGAATAACCTGCAAAGAGCCTGTAGGGGCCGGTCTTAAGAAGATCGCCACAACCAAAGTCGATCAACTTGACGTCAAGGGTGTCTGTGTTCACCAGAACGTTCTCTTCCTTGACATCTCTGTGCAGAACTCCACGGTCACGGCAGTGAAGGACAGCCTGAACCACCTGCAGCATGATCACTCGCGCCAGTGGCTCAGACAGCTGGCCTTGGTGTGAGTCGCAGAAGTTGAGGAGATCCACACAGGGGATGGGCCGCTCCAGAATCAAGATGAAGCAGTCACGGCACTCAAACCATTCAAGGAGCTCCACAATATGCTCACAACGAGGTGGCTTGCACACAATCTCCATTAAAGCCACCTCTAGGGGGAGCCTGCGAGTTTCACTGGGCTAATATTAAGGAAGACATGGTTAGTATGGGTTTGAAGTTTTATAGTGGAATTATGGTTAGCAGGAAGATTAACATGAAAGGGACTTGGATTGGTACCAATCATTAGATGAGTATTCCACCTCTAAAACACATTACAAATATTAGGTAAGGAAACCTGAATATGAATAGTGAACATTTGTGTTGGGGGAAGACACTGAATGGAAAATTAGCAGCTTTGCGTTTACACTGTCTTTGCAGTTTTACCAATCTAAAGTTCCAGGCATTGTTGCAATATTACATAAGTAAAGAGTTTGGACTTACAACAGTGATGAATTGCTCTGCGTGATGCTTCAACACATATTTAATGGCGACCTGGTCACATAAAAAAAACACAGCAAGTGAAATTCTTTACACAAAACAGTCAGCACATTTAACATATCTAAGGGCCTGTAGATGGAGTCCGATATTCATCCACAGCTTGTGTCAAGCTCATCAGAACATATAATCAGGATCTTGGTGTTCAAAAATTGAAACCTTACAATAAAAAGTTCAAGGCACGTTAGATTTGACCACCTGATTGCCACGTGAATAACAAAGGCTCTAAGAAAAACTCACTGCTCCTTTCAAAGTTCTAATCACAACCTAAAATGGAAATTGGGTTCCACAGTCATTCTTGAAACCACCTTAATAATGTGTAAAGCACCACAGATTTGATCAGATTCTCAGAACAGAACACAATGATGCTGCGCAGTGCTCTTAACGTTCCCATGTTGTGTGCTGATGTTCACCTGTTTTCCATCCGCCTTGCGGACTCCTGCATACACTGATCCGAAGCCTCCTGTCCCCAGGAGATCTCCCACAGTGTAGCGTGAAGTGAAGCTCACTACGTGAAACAAACACGTCAACAAAACCCAAGTTACATGTTTGTACATCACAAAATTCAGATAAAAGATTCAGATGATGTTAAATGCTGGTAGTGTTGAGGACGTGACTCGACAGACCTCCATGCCCAAGGTTTGTTCGTCGGGCAGGAGGAGTTGCTCTCTTCCTCTCCTCACTCTCCGCCTCTCTCTTCCTCTTCCTTGCCCGCGTCTCCATGGGGTGGAGTGCTACGTCTTGAGGAACATCCCTTTTTCTCCGCCAGCGCTGCCTCAGAGGTGCTTCTTCTCTCCCTCGCTTTGCAGAGGAGCGGGACGCCTCCACGGGACCTTCAGTCGAGGCCGAGCGCTTCCTCATATTCTTTCTCCCACTGGACCACGAGGTTTGTGTGCAATTCTCACGATATCCAATGGGCACCTGAACAGGGACGTCATCCTCAGTCTTGATCTTCCTGCTCCATGGACTTGGCTTGCCACAGTCGGAAACGGCTCTACTTGCCGTGGCCTCACAGTCCCTGTTCCTGGTAGGTCCAGGCACCACCATGTAACCTTTAAGTAACATTAGGTTTATTTTAACATTAGGCAATGGTCGGCATCTGAATTACACAAGGAAAAAATAAACCATATTTCACATTTCAAACAGAATATAAATCATTAAATGGAAATAGAAATGCTACTGAAAATATTATTTGTTACTATTTCACGTTTTTCGCATTGTTCCTCGTCAATGCAGAATTATTTTTAAATTAATTTGCATTTGCTATGCAGTTTACTGGGCAAAGTGCCCAGAGATTCAGACACTACATTAAAATGCCTGCTGGAGGAACCCTCAGGTTAACCAAGTTACTTTTGGAAAACCTTTTAACTGCATTGTTAACCTCCTAAATGTAGAAAATCATCTATAAAACGTCAGTGCAGAAGGAAGGCGGATGCAACAAATCACAGTAACCGTCGGTCCTTCAGTGTTCGTTTTAAAACCCACACGCGCTGGCGGCCGTGCGCTCCTCTCCAACACACGTGCAACACGCGTCTCGGGACGCCGCTTTCCCGCATGCCTCTCCTTTAATTAATGGGGCACTTTAGGTTCACGTTAGCTAGCTCCTTCGCTTTTATGAAAATGACACGACCAACAACAGATCCGCAAACAATATACGCTAGCAACATAGTTATAGCTACCAGACACCAAGATTACTGAAGGAAAACACAACTAGCGAGTTAGCTACATTAAAAACGGGGCTTGATGACGAGCGGGGACAAGATGCACACTAGCTAGCTACAATGCATCCACAACAGCTCTCTATTCCTTATTCCTTAAGTATCGGATCAAAACCAATACAGCCGTCTTATATTCAGCTGTTTATGTGTTCGTTTTACTTCGAGTGCCATGTTAATGTACTATTTAGTGGTAAAACCCATTACCATCAATGCTCAGCTAGCTAGCTAGCTAACCTTAGCTATGGTAAGTTAGGTCATCCACGCTCCGTCTGGGGAACTTCTGCTTATGCTTTCTATCCATTAACATTAACTTCCTGTAAACTGATACTGAAGAAATTGCGAGTTACCATTAGGTGAACGTGTCCTATCCATGGCTTCCTTGCTGTGCATAATCCTGTTGATTAGTTAAATCGCAAAAATCCTTAAATCTTGCCAGTATCCGGTAATGAGTGAGTTTGAACGGGCCTTTATATAGACTTGGGTATGCCGTCACTGTGACGTCATAACAGTATTGCGTCATTCTCCCACCAGCTGCTATACCTGTGTTTTAGTGATGAGTAAATTAAAGCCGTTTTTGGGCCACAAGCCATGGCTGAAAAGTAGCATTATTGATTTGGCTGAGCGCCGCGCCCATTACGCCCATACTAATACCTAGAAGCACAAGTTTATTTTATGTTCTCCATTTTTTATTATCTCCATTATGTTCTCCATATTTTATCTACTCCAAATAATAAAGTCCACAACAGCACACAAAAATTTGCAAGGCGGTTTGATCTCATACTGTTTAATCTTTTTAGTTTTAATCATTTATTCCATTGAATTGTACTATGCTTGTTTTATTGGTCATTATTTTCTATTTGTTTCTTCATTTTTAAACTTGAACATTATCTTTATGTAATGCACTTTGTAAACCGTTTCAAAAATGCAATATAAATTATTATGCTGTTAAATACATTAATCATAATAAACTTAAAACATCACCAAACCTGGCATTGAAGTAAGTTCACTATGTGCACTTCAATTTAACATATTTTAAGAATAACAGAGTGTCGGACATTACATTATATACAGTATATATACATACATACATATACATACATATATATATATGCACCAATACACACAGCAAGACTGGTGAAAGATTGGTTTGATGAACATGTAAGTGAAGTTGAACATCTCCCATGGCCTGCACAGTCACAAGATCTAAATATCATTGTGCAACTTTAGGGTGTTTTGGAGGAGCGAGTCAGGAAACGTTTTCCTCCACCAGCATCACATAGTGACCTGGCCACTATCTTGCGAGAAGAATGGCTTAAAATCCCTCTGACCACTGTACAGGACTTGTATATGTCATTCCCAAGACAAATTGACGCTGTATTGGCCGCAAAAGGAGGCTCTACACCAGGGGTGTCAAACTCAAAAACACAGTGGGCCAAAATTTAAAACCTGAACAAAGTCGCGGGCCAACATTGAACAAATGAACCTTTTAATATGGACCGAAACAAATTTTACTTTAACATTGAATATGGAACAAGCAACGCTTATTACCATACATTATATATAACTTAATAGTGGAGACATGCAAAATCAAATTTCAAATAAAAAATTCGTCGTAGCCACGTTGACCCCACAAACAAGACAAACAGGCCTGTCTTTTACATATGTAAACAGATATTCTGCCTCCCACTTGTCCAGAAAGCTTCTGTTTTCTGCCTTTCTTTTCGCCATTTTTGGGAAGGGCACAGTGACAGTTGTAGTGTGAAGTCGCTATGCCTACTGTCACAGAGGAGAGGGAGTTTCTGGGTCCTGTCCTGATTGACGCGCCAAAACAACAGCAGGGCATTATGGGATTTGTAGTATTAGCGGTGAATGTCCTGTACAGCATAATACCGGGGGCCAGCTCTAGTTGTCATTTGGTATTGTCTCGCGGGCCATATATAATTACACCCCTGCCCTACACCATACTAATAAATTATTGTGGTTTAAAACCAGGTGTTTCAGTTTCATTGTCCATAGTTTAAATAAGTGAACTGAACTTCAAATCAGTCTTCTTTTAGTAAACTTTACTTAATTTAGGTATTACTCAATTAATCCTTTTTAGTAAACTTCACATAATTTAGGTTTAACTCAGTCAATTCTTTCTTTTTGTAAACTTTACTTAATTTCTGCATACAATATTGCTTACCATTTTCAAATAAATAATTTGATACATAATCAAAAAAATAAAGCAATTCACAAAAGGCAATAAATGCTCATTTAGATTCCTCTTTTAATGTGAACATGGAATGTTTATTCATGCATTCAAAAGCACTATATAAATAAAATAAAAGGTATCTGACGATGAATGCTGCATCGTTCAAATAATCAAACTTTTCTTTGATCAGTCATATTTACAAAGGTTTTGAAGACTGATCCTTGAATCCAGACCTGCTAAGTATGCAATCTAAGAAAGTCATTTTAGCACAGCAGAAGATAGTCCTAAATTTTTTATAAAAGACTAAATTTAAGCAATTTGTAGTAAATTGTTAAAAAGTAAAACGGAGTAATATTTAGTAATATGTGAACATGAATTTTTTTTCTTATTGGCAGATTTCTAGGAAACATGAACAAGTTTTCACCTTGCTTTCAGAAAATGTCTGACACAATGAACAGCAGGACAGTGCCTCAGAAAACATGCTTTTAGTTTAATAAAACAATTTCGGATAGAGAACTTTACTGCACAAGAGCACAACCAACTACGTTTCCAAGTCAATCGTCTAACATTGTACTCCACTACATTATACAAAATGTTCCTTGTTTTTATGCACACAAAGCAAATTACAGGAAAAAATTAAAGAGTGTTAAGCATGTATACAAATTAGTGTTTGGCACCTATGATAATTTAAATATTCATCAGTATCAGATTAATTAGAGACATTTCACTAAAGACGTGGCACTTTTCACCTAAAATGAGAAATTTGTCAGAGTTGTGGCTGAAATGTGCAACTCACAAACAGTAAGCGCTGGGATGCTTTACGGCTTGTCAAAGAAAATGGCTTTGCCTCCAGGCAAGGACTCTTGTATAGGTTGTGACGGGCAGAGAGTGCAAACTAAAAGGAATTGATCACGCCAAGTCTCAGAGAAAAAGAGGGGTTTAATGAATAAATTGCGCAAACCAAAGACCCGTGCACCGTTCCAAATTAAGGAAACGATAACCAGCAGTCAACTTGTACAAAGACAAGACATATATAGACAAACAAACGATCGTCAGGTGAAGGGGTTGATAGGCCCCGCCCACCTGACAGGGGACGCACACAACGCAACAACAGGACAACTGCCGCTGTGATGGAGTGTGACCGGTAGGGGGAGCCTCCCTCACCGTGACAGACCCCCCCACCAAGCTGCACTATGCCCCAGTGTGCGGCCCACAGCAGCAGTACAAAAGACGCAAGACGAAGGGGCAGGAAGGCAGGAACAAGGCAGGGTCACACATCCTGTGGTCCCGGAGCTGAAACAAAACACACAACACAGATTAGCTCCCGCCTCCCTGGGCGGGACCCTGGACTGGCTGGGCCGTCAACAAGACACAAACCACACCCCAGTCGGTCACAGGGCGCACATGCCCTAAAGCCACACAAAGTGTGCGTGTGTGCAGGTTACCTTCCTACTGCACAGTTGAACGCCTCCTGGACCTACCTCTCGTCTCGGGGCAGACCCCTGCACAGAGCCGGGAGTCACCCTGGGCAACCCTAGCCGGCCGGGGAGACCGCCCCTCATGGGGAGGTGCATAGCAGGGTGGACTCCTCCACCCTGCCGGAGGTTCCGGGGGGAAGCACTCCTTCTCCATAGGTGACCGGTCACACCCCAGGGCTAACCTCCTAGTCACCCCGAGCACGAGGGGGGACCTCTGTCTTCAGCAGGAGCTCTTCAGGCCGGAGCCCTCTGGTCCCCACACACACGGGGAGCCCTTCCCCTCTAGGGAGGCTACTTACTACCAGGGCTCCGGTTACTCCATCACATAGTAGGCTCCACATAGTAGGCTCCACATGGTAGGCTACTGCCTACTTTGGAGATCCCACAAGGTCCAGGGACGCCGCAGTCAACCGCCAGGAGGAACCTGCACACAACATGTCCTCTTACTCCAGTCAGTGAAGGCAGCAACCACATCTCTGTACTCGCTCTCATCCCCCCCTCTAATACATGCTACTATCACTACGTCATCCGAATATTTCTGAACATGGCACAGTTCAGACGCATGCATAAAATCATCAGTGTATTGACTGAAGAGGAAGGGTGACAATACCGTACCCTGAGGAGCCCCTATATTAGTCACCACCCTCCCAGAACAGCACTCTCCCAACCTAACATACTGTGGACGTTCCGAGAGATAGTTAACAATCCATGTACACACCCTAGAATCCACCCCTATCTCACTCAGCTGTTCCTCAAGAATCTTGGGCCTAATTGTGTTAAAAGCACTCGTGAAGTCAAAAGCACAAGCCTCACGTATCCACCTGGCCCATCCAAACAAGTAAGCAGATCTCATTAGGGGGACATTCTAATTCTAATTATCCAGTTCTATTGATTGTTGTCCATCATCCTCCAAGACTACATACAGACTTTCTTGAAGATTTTGCTTTCTAGGATTTTAATTAGGATTTTGATTATGTTTGAATTACTGGGGATTTTAATATTCACATGGATATATCCACAAATCCAAGAATTCATGAGGATGCTCTTTTGATCTCATACAACATGTATCAGGTCCAACTCAAAGGCATTTAATATGATGAGTTTGCAATATTTTTAGGGACAAGATAACCAGTATAAGGCAGAACATAGCAACAAGCAGTACGGGACTGTCAGCCCTAATATCAGTTCATCAGCCTAACTGTAATATATTTTTTTCTTTCCAAGAAATTGACATGGTAACACTATTTGATGTGATTTCATCACTAAAATCCTCTACGTGTGAACTGGACCCTTTACCAACATGCTTTTTTAAGCAGGTTCTGAGCACTAGTTAAGGTAGTAAATGATCTGAGATTGAAAAAAGATGCAGGCAAACTCTCCTCCTTCTGCTGGATTTAATCGCCGTTTTTGACACTGTTGATCATGAAATCCTTGATTGACTCCAGAAGTGGGTAGGCCTTAGTGGCTTAGTCTTAGCCTGGTTTACACTTTATCTAAATGGGGGCATTTATTATGTTTTGCAGGTAAATAAAGAGAAGACCAGTTCTTGTTCTTGGTAGTGATTCACAAAGGAATTATATTCAGGCATATTCAAATCAAATTAATCTGAAGTCCAAATAATGTGTTAAGAACTTGGGCGTCACTTTTGAGCTCAGCTTTAAATCACACATCACGACTACATGCAGGACAGCTTATTTTCACCTTCGAAACATCGCTAAGGTCCAAGACATGCCATTTCCTGCTGATAGTGAGAAACTTGTCCATGCATTTATCACATCAAGGCTGCATGGTCATGGTCACCACACACACGGACACACACACACACACACACACACACACACACACACACACACACACACAAGGTTTGCTTGAAACGAATAGCACTACATCCTAACAAAACAGTGATACAGGAAGCTTTGAATGTAACAGCCCTCATCTCAGTGGTTCTGTCTCACAGTTTAGCATCTGCTAACCTTTAACCTTTTGACCCTGTGACCACAGGTCTCACCTGCAGGTCGGCCATGAGGTGTCTGAGGATGGGGGGTCACTGCTCCTCCAGCAGGTTCTTCAGAGCGATCACCATGGGGATCACGTTCTCCACAAAGTTCTTCTTCTGCACCTGTTTGCACCTCAACGCACAGACCTGAGACCAGTCAAGCTGATCCCACACTACTGAAACCACACAGGGAGACCTGAGACCTGAGACCAACCAAGCTGATCCCACACTACTGAGAACACACAGGGTCAACTTTTACACACAGACCTGAGACCAGCTGATCCCACATGAGAACACACAGGGTCCACAGACCTGAGACCACTGAGACCACACAGGGTCAACTTTTACACACAGACCTGAGACCAGCTAAGCTGATCCCACACTACTGAGAACACACAGGGTCAACTTTTACACACAGACCTGAGACCAGCTAAGCAGCAAGCTGATCCCACACTACTGAGAACACACAGGGTCAACTTTTACACACAGACCTGAGACCAGCCAAGCTGATCCCACACTACTGAGAACACACAGGGTCAACACACACAGACCTGAGACCAGCTAAGCTGATCCCACACTACTGAGAACACACAGGGTCAACTTTTACACACAGACCTGAGACCAAGCTGATCCCACACTACTGAGAACACACAGGGTCAACTTTTTACACACAGACCTGAGACCAGCCAAGCTGATCCCACACTACTGAGAACACACAGGGTCAACTTTTACACACAGACCTGAGACACAAGCTGATCCCACACTACTGAGAACACACAGGGTCAACTTTTACACACAGACCTGAGACCAGCCAAGCTGAAGGGCAAGCACATACTATCAACTTTTACACCACCAGCAGACCTTCAAACTGTCAATTGCACACAAATTAAGGAGTTTGAAGCACGCTTAGCAGGATACACACACACACACACACACGTGTGAGCCTGTGGCATCCTACATATTCCAATGAAAACTTTATGGCAAACACAGCAAAAAAAGATCAACAGTAAACACAATCAGGCTGAAATACCTGACACAGATATCACAACTACCAACACGTCTACTTAACGAGCACGCACGCGGCTCACTGAGCAACCAACACACACATGCACACACACGTCTCACCGAGGACGTCCTGACTTATTCTGGTTGTGATGTTGAAGCGCTGCTAATCTGTGAAGACACACACACACACACTTTAATGCCACATTTATGCAGTCTGCACTGTGTTGTTCACTGAAGAACAATCAAAATGTCTCACAATGATGCAGAGACACTGCAGTACTTTCCCCATCAACAAAACATTCTCTGTGACGTCACATAAAATCTCCTGAATTAACACCCCTGGAAACCACTGTGATCGTTGCTGTGGAACCACTGTGTGAACTGGGCTAGCGATGCTGTGCTGTAAAGGAACCACTGTGAACTAGCGATGCTGTGCTGTAACCACTGTGGAACCACTGTGTGAACTGGGCTAGCGATGCTGTGCTGTAAAGGAACCACTGTGTGAACTGGGCTAGCTTATTGTGTGAACTGGGCTAGCGATGCTGTGCTGTAAAGGAACCACTGTGTGAACCACTGTGCTGTGAAACTGGGCTAGATGCTGTGCTGTAAAGGAACCACTGTGCTGCTGAACCACTGTGTGGGTAAAGGAACCAGCGATGCTGTGCTGTAAAGGAACCACTGTGTGAACTGGGCTAGCTTATTCATAACATTATTCATAACATTACACCCATATAATTCATATCAAAATGTTCACAACAATCTCAGCCTTCATCCTAATGAGGTTACATTTGACTTAGAGTATTGCATGAATAAATTATATGGTCCTAAAGCTGAAAATATGAGGTCCAATTTTCAAATTCTTCTCATATCCCGTATGAAACCACACCTTTACTGAAACGAACGAACTATACTGATGTTTGAAATGAGTTTGCAAAGGTGTTGGCTTCACAAAAAAATAGTGACATATTTAAATAAACTAGTATAGAAATGTGTAAAAATAATGCATAGAAATTATTTTTTTGACAATCACTTATTGCATAAAAGTGTGGTCTGAGGGACTGAGATAAAATGTGACTGATCAATGATTTTTTTTTTTATTACATATCAAGCTTCATGGAGTATCAAAATGTCAAGATTCATGTGTGCAAGCAAGAAAAAAAATTACAGCAAATATAAAAACAAACAAACAAAAAACTGCAGAGCAGTGTTCAGCATGGCCAAAACATATCCACTCATCTATACTATATTATATACTATAATTCTATACTTGCACACTCGGAAACGTACAAAGTAAACAGCCAATATAGGCAAAAGTCAAAAGACGAATTCATGACCAAAATCATTTTATAATGAATCAATTACTTGAATTTTGCACAGACGCATCTTCTAGCTAGCCAGCTAGCTATCTAGCTAGTAGCACACGTCATGCCTAAAGGTGAACCTAGCTGTGTACGTCCAGTATTATAGTGAGCGATATTGTAAAATAACATTCATTTAGCCAATCTTTTATTTTCGTATTCGCCTTCATCAAAGGAATCAAACCACTCAGTGTTTCAAGCTCCCTTATCTTCATCACCATTATCTACATGACTACTAGCATTAGCTAGCTAGCAAGATAGACATCGTGCCTAAATGTGAACCTAGCTGTGTACGTCCACTATTATACTGAGCGATAAAATAGCATCATTTAGCCACCAGTCTTTTGTGCTTCTTCATGAAAAACCTCAGGATTTCAAGCTACATTCATCGCTGCTATGTACTGTAAATCGCTACGTTACCTATGTAGCTAGCTAGCTAGTAGAAGGTGTCGCTTCAGCAGCTGTTTGCAAAATATGATCCACAATACAATTCACAAAAAAAAAAACTCGCCAGCCAACCAGATGTCGAATAAGAACAGAAGGTTCCGCCTTCTTCCGATACTACATAGATACTAGTGATGTCATGATGATCTATTGGTCATGTAATAAATGACACACAGGTCCCCCAATCACATGAGGGGGGAGTGGCGGGTGTAAATCTTAGTGACACGAACGTACAAATCCAATGTAGGCATTATGTTAAACCTCTATTCATTGGTTCATAGCTCCTACTATGGCCAAGATTTAAAGGGCCAGACTTCCGTTTCATGAAATGTTTTGAGCCACATTTCTATGATGTCTTTGTATAGAGATATTAATAAAAACAGAGATTAGAACATAGATTTGGACGCGGCACCGCGACAATGGACCTGAGAGGGGTGCACCAGCTTCATACTCGTTGAAAACCTCATGCTGGTACAGATTCTCAGTAATTAGGGGGAAATTCTGCAGATGTATCAACCTGCCGGGCAATTTTGATAGCTAGCTAGATATCTAGCTACATTTAAAGAGCTTTGCAATTCAGTCCAGTTCAATGTAATGGAAAACATAAAGTAACGCAGACGATTTGTTTATCGCTCCAACGTATCCCAAACTTTAACAGCAGTCCTCTTTCTGCTGCACTGAACCACCGATCACTCATTATGTTGATATTGGGAGGGAGGAGTGTGGCTGTCTGACGTTTTTATCTAGGAAGCTAATAAGGATAAAACTAACTCCCAGTAAACGATAGAGGCTCGCCAGGCTATGTCCAGGCTATACGCGCCTCTGTAATATGGTCGGTCCCAACCGATAAGCAGTTGTCAGTTTACTGTAGTAATACCCAATAAATATGTTTACAATTAAATATGCTACTGATAATTAATACTGATAATTTTCCTGACAATAGCCTCTGGTAGGAAATGTAACCGGCTTTAAAGCTATAGAGTCTGCTAACACTATTTAACTCTAGCCAAATGGTTCACAGATTATTAGCTGGCTGTCGGTTAGTGGGTTTTCTTATCTTAAAAAAATGAGCAATACAAGTGTGCAGTTGCTTTCTAACACATTTATATGAAATTACATTAAATTCTCCCCATTGACGTCCGCCATGTTTTTTTTTTTTTACCAATTTGATGTAGAAAGTGGGCGCGTTGCATGACGGGATGCAGTACACCACGATGAGGCTCTTCTTCGCGTACTGGAATATTCTGGTCACATACTGCATACTGATTTGGGGCCCCAATCAGTACGCGAGTATGTAGTAGGCTTTTATTACACATTTACGTCATAGTGCAGTCTGTATGTTCTGCCCCTTGTAGGTGTGTGTGTCGAGTGACGCTGTCTTAGGGCTCCCTCTTGTGGACGATTGGCGTTGGTGTTTCGTTGACTTTGTAAAAACAAAATCCAAGATGGCCGTACACAATGCCGAGCTGTTCATGTGAGCTGTTAATGTTAAACTTCAAACGTTGTAGCCTTGGAAGAGGTTTGTTTGTCCGTAAGTATTGGACTATGACAAAATGGTGAACTTACCTTTGTTTGTGTAAAAAATATATGCATTTGGGTTGTTGATATGGACATGTTATTGTGTGTTTTACAGTTAACATGTAACATGCTAGTTTGCGATGTCAGATAGCTAATGCTATGCTTGTACATTTTTTTTTTTTAGTTTTACGACGGCCTAAAGAGGGCAATGGTTAGAGGCCATTCTACAAATAAATCAACACAAAAGGAAATAAAGCTTGATTATTTGAAGCGTCGTTAACTCGCTGTCTAGCTGGTGAAATTAGATAACTCAGCGAGGGCAGCACATATGGACCCTCCTGAGGACTAAAAACAAATTTGTAAATAATGTTTTGTTTCTTTATGCTTTTTTGCATGTGTGATTTTTTTTTTTAAACCTCTTTGTAATAAACATGTTTTATGTTTAGGACAGTAACACAGCGGGCACAACCACGAGGCGATACATCCAGCACACCAACCATGAGCCAACGGACAGTAAAGACCTATCAACAGAACCTCCCGGAAGGAGAAGAAACTTCAGAAACACCAGATCCAGGAGAAGAACAAGTGGATAGTGCAAACCTTGCAGACTATACGGAGAACACGGATAAAGCAAGCAGCATAGACTCACAGGTCAAGTCTATATGCACGCATACATCCACGCGGTCATCGACCAGTTCTGCAGCAATAAAAGCATGAGCAAAAGCAGTGGCTGCACGTGCACAGCTAGCATATTCACAAGAGGAAGCAGCCATAATGAAACAGAAAGCCAAACTTGAAGCTAGTTTACATATTTTAAGTTGTCAAAACTACTAACTAGGGGGACAATTGAAAAAAAAACCCACATGTCATACTTTTGAACCTAAAAGTTTGAGCCCTCCCCGCCCCAACCAGCCGCCCGCTTTATCCTCGCCCCTCGCCCCCCAAAAAAAAACGCATTGCTCTTTTTGACTACCTCAGATCATTTCACTAAGAATAACCAGTTAACAGACATTGTTTGTTGTTCCACTAACTTTTTTTGTAAGTATGACATTTTGAGCCATTTTTAATTTCCAATACATTTTACTTGAGTACTCCTGTTCACCGTTTACAAAAGTAACTAACTTTGTTTTAAATTAATATTTATAATAATAATAATAATAATCTTTATTTGTATAGCACCTTTCATGCATACATGCAACTCAAAGTGCTTTACAGATTAAATAAATCAAAACATTAAAATGAAGCAGAGATTAAAATAATAAAAATAAATAAAAATTAAATGAATAAAAAAACAAAATAAACAAAATAAACAAACGGTAATAACGGTAATAAAATAAATTAAAAAGGGGCAAATTCTTGATAATAAATAGAATATTAAAATTTAAAACAAACAAAAAAGTAATAAATAAAAAGATATATAAAATGGAATGGAAATAAAATGGAAACCTGGTACAAAGCAGGGAACTAAAAAACAGATTTAAACAGGAAAGGTTTTTTAAAACCCTCTTGAAACTATGCAGGGATGAAATGTCTCTGAGCTCCTCAGGAAAAAAGGGTTCAGGTTTTGGGCCATAGGCTGAAGGCACCCTCACCAATCTTTTCCTTTTAGGAATCACCAGTGTTCTGTTTGGGACCAGAGACCTGACTGGAACATATCTAATATCATTTTACTGATAGGGAGCAAGACCATGGACATTTAAAAAACCCCAACAGCCAAAATCTATTCTAAAGCTGACAGGTGAGTGCAGTGAGTGGGGCCCCGGTGTAATTGATCCCTCTTTTCGTCGGGGCAGGACCCTTGCACAGCATTCTGAACCGCTGTGCGGCGAGCTCTTTGGGGAGCAGATAAGAAAAAAAAAAACCAAAAAATTACAATTTAATCCCCAAGGCCCCTTTTTGAAAAAAGTTTT
>JAGXOD010000741.1:0-14405 GCA_020368025.1 Brachyhypopomus occidentalis
GGCGTTGAGGATATCCAACGCGGAAGGCTGACTACCTCTCCGCTGCACCAGGCTGCACATTCTGTAACGGGTTGAGGTGAGCAGCGGGAGGTGTAGTTTGATTTTGCAAGTCCTTTATTATCCATCTCAGGCTTGGTAACAAACTGAAATACTCAGGCTATATAGCATAAGGAGAACACAAAAGAATAAGGCGTCTATTCCACTTAGGTGGTTCGGTGCTGCGTAGATATGCAGGAAGTAGGCTTTCGAAGATGCAGACGGTCCGACAGGCTCCTGGAATGTGCAGCACCGGACGACCCGAACCTGTGGGTTTAAGTAGGAGGAGTTGAGATAATACAGGTGCTCAATATTCCGGTGATTGGGACCTGGGGAGTGGTTTAGAATAAGGAGGGGAGTGCCCACGTGCAATGGGAGTGCGTGTGAATACACGGGCTCGTGTAGGCGCCCTCTGGCGGCCTCCCTGCCCTACTACCGTGACATGTACCTTATCCAGGACCACACCGCTGATGTGTGGCAGCCCCTCTGGTTTCTGCATGCTGGCACTGATGAACTGGAGCCCCAGCAGAAACTCTCGGTCGTATTTCTTTTTCTCTTCTGAGGACAGGGTCGGCCACACAGTACACAAACACATACAACCAACCACACTTAACACAAACCTATTGGCTTTGTGAAATTTGTAAGACGAAAGCTAACATTTTCTAACTTAATAATGTGATTAACATTTCATTTATTTAATTATTTTCAACTTTAGCATGTTGGTACATTTTTAAGGCACTGAAACAAGGACATAAGCTCCCTGACAGCTTTAGCTAGCATTAACTAGCAATAACTAGCATTAGCTAGCATTAGCTAGCATTAGCTAACTTGGGTGTCATGTGGCAAGAGGGAAATCTCAAACATTCTTGCTCTGTAAAACATATTTTTCCTCATATGACCAAGTGAAGCAAACGCTCTCTTTTCCTCCTACCCTCTTTGTACTGGTATTTCTGCTCTGTGGGCGTGGCTGGCGTGGGGCTCTGTGGTTGGATCTTTTCAGCCTCGAGTTTGTCTGAGTTTGTGGCTTCTGGCTGTGGGGGTGTTGGCTAGATCAGAAGGTTGGAGGAGGTCAACCATGGGAAAAAGCCAATGCCTACACAGGTGTCCATAGGCAAAGGTGAACCTCCCTAAAAGCCTTAACAGTTACATAGCACAATCAAGTGAAACTCTGGGCAACATCTAATATGGTCTTGGTTCTACCCTTCTAGGGCTACACTGACACTACAGCCTTAAGTACTGAATTATCTCTCACTGACTTCCATGCAACAATAAGAAATATGCTCAACTTTCAGTGAAGGGTTGGTTCATGAATATTCATGTTGCTGCATTAACACATGCCTTGAGCATCTGTCAGCAATATACCACTGTTCCATCCCCAACGTGGTTGACTAACTTGTTGGCTGGACTTCTAACATGCTGTTGTTGACAGTTTTAATAGTTTAACAGCTAAAAAAGATCAGGCAGGAGTGGAGATGTACCTAATACATTACAATGTGATGAATTCAAAGCTGTCTGGATAAAGCAAGATATGTTTTCTATAACTGTATAACACTGTTACCACTATGTTGTTTTATAAGCCCTTGAATTTTAGATTACTTGTCAAAACAAGTCCACAACACACCAGGAAGGAGAAAATATTTGTGTTCATGTCTGCACTACAATCACACACCTCCAACCAACCAAAAATAAAAATAAAACAAGCAAGTATTAAGCATCTGCGGGCTGAAATTTCAGCTGAAATGTTCAAACACACACATGCCACAGCCACACACCTCTTTAAAGGCATCGAGGACGACGCCAGCCTCCTTCTTGTTGAGATCCTCCATGTTCTCCTTTGGCACAGAAACAGCTGTAGAAAGCAGGGGAAAGGGCAGCCATGAACCCTCACTGAAACCAGTTATTATGGTAAAGGAAACCACAGGCAGGTACACACACACACCTTGCATAGTACTCTCTAGGGCAGTTGTCTGTGGTGGGGGTATATCCTCCCATTCCTCTGCTGGAGGAAGTGTGGTTTTAGAAGAGGTCTCCTCCAGAACATTAGACTCCTCCACAACCGGTACTGGTGTCTCCTTCACAACTGGAACACAGGGTTCTTTGCCAACGGGTGTAGTGGCTTTGATAGGCCTAGCAGAAATTTTCTCTGCAACAGGGGGCACTTCCTTGGTAACCTCGGGCTCAGCGATGGGGCTGACGACCCTGTCGATGGGCAGCTTGGGGACCACGCCCTTTCCCACTTCAATCACCGTCACGCCGTTCAGCAGCTGCAGCTCCTCCGGCTGTGCTATGGAAGGCTCCACCGCAGACTCCGCCTGTGGGGCGGAGCCAGAGAGGCTCACCACTACAGGCCCCTCCCCAATCTCTTTAGAGGACACAGAGCCGTTAGTGCTGGAGGGGATTGCTGGCAGCCAATCCGATTGCTGGCAGCTTTCTCCAGGGGGAATGGGGAACTCCAGAGACACTACAGGCTTCACCCTCTCTTCTACAAAGAGAGACAGAGAGAGAACACAACATTTTTAAACAGTAACATGAAACACTAAGGAGGAAAGGAAGAGTGGGGGAGCGACACGTCAAAAAGAAAAAAAGACGGAGAAGCGGACATCAACGTTCACAGACGTCTGGCCGACACGTCTCCAATGGCTGGAGTCTCCCCATCACCCCCAGACGAGGTGGCACGTCTGGGATCTTACGGACTCATGCCCACTTACCCATTCTGGTTGCCATGGCAGGGGGGTGGCATTCACGCCGTTAGACTGGGCCATGACTGTGACCTCTGACAGTGCCACCTGAGGAAGAGGAGGAAAGGAGGAAAGTCAGGCCATGTGCACGTGTACGAGAGAGTGAGAGAGAGTGAGAGAGAGAGAGAGAGAGAGAGAGAGAGAGAGAGAGAGAGATCTACAGGCATAGGTGAGTGTGCCAAGACAGAAATCATTTTGAGTAAATATAACCTGAATGCCAAACCCATGAACCAGAAAGCAAAGGGAAGGCAGAAGGGTATGAAACAGTATCCTTGTGGTACAGCCCAGTTCAGAATGAGGTGTTTGCTTCAGTGAGTGGTGGGCTACCAGTCAGGATGCCTGTATGCTCCAGTGTTACCTGTGGGGGGTGTGGAGGCGCCGTATCTTCCGGACATGATCTCCTCCGTGATGTCTCGCCCGCCCTGATTAGGGTCTCGAATCCTTATCTAAACATAGAGGGGGGGAGAGATTAGCAGTGGATGGAGAGGGGGAGAGGCAGGAGAAAAAAGAAAGATCAAGTTTTCAGGATAAGAAGGAAGAAGTGCAAAAGCAGTTTGAAAAAGAGAGATACAGATACAGACAGACAGGGTTGTACTATTCTTCCTTACTCTTTTGCTTTGGTCTTTCAATTAATATTCATTAATATTTTTAAGATTATATATGTATATATGTGCATGTGTAACAGTACAGCGAGGGGAAACGAGTTCATGCCAGAGAGTCAAAGTTCACGCAACAAACCCAACCAGATGATGCATTTCTACTTAGAAAATCTCTTTGAAATTTCATTTACTGGATACTGTCAATAATAATCCCCAATAAAAACCCCCACCCACCTATGAATCAAATTCAACATTCAAGACCACCTCAATATAAGCAGCACTGTTATTACAGCAGCAACGTAACATATTACCATAGAGATTGTAATATCAGAGTTTCAGAGGCATCCTAATAACTGAAGTAACTTCTGTGCAGTGTAAGCCCTGTAGACATTAGATCTTCAGTGCAATAGCCATGGTGTAACTAATTGACCAAGACCATCATTGGAGCTACAGAAAACTCCACCACATAACATTATTATCCACAAGACTAACTGTCAGCACTGTCTTACTACAGTCCGCAGGTTCTGCAGAATCATAACGTGCAACACTTGCTGAGCATCACCAGAGAAGTTTATGATGGGACTGACATTGGCGCCTTGTATGTCGCCATAGAGACAGGAGGTGGTGGCGACTGAATTATATATATATATAAATATACCTGTTTATATTTAATTACCTGTTTGCGTTCCCGTTTGGTCGGGGCCGCTGGTTGCTGTGGGGGCGGAACCTGCTGTTGCTGGGGTACAAGGATAGTGATGACGAGGACAGAGGGCGTGAACTGGGGCTGGGCGGGGTAGTACGCTCCAGCTACAACACATGATGAAAACTGAACGTTAGCGCACATGCACCAGCTTTGACACACAAACACACTTTTGCCTTCAGATGGTGCTATTCACAGAAAGACACAACAAAGGTTTGTGGACACACCGACAGTGCCAGACACTTTCATACAGAAGTAACTACATAGACAACGGAAAAGGCTCCCGATCATTTCCTAAGGAAAATGTAAAAAAAAACACTGAAATATTAAAAAATGTGTACCTTGATACAACCTAGTTCAAATTGTAAGATGGTTCACGTAGCAACCAAGTTATGATAAGTAGCTAGTTTAATGTAGCAAACTAGCTTGCGAATATAACGGTGCGCTCCTCGCTAGCTCCCTAATTTACCGTCGCAGGGGTCGGTATGCGCTGCAGCTTCGACTTCCGTCTGCTGCCGATCCCGGACCCGCCACCTGTAAACGAGAAAAGACGTAACGGCAATGGCCGAAATTCCAGTGGCACAAAGGACCACTGGTCGCAGCCGAATGAAAGGCAGGGAAAACCTCATTTTAAACAGATTAAAGATGTTAATTGGAGATATTAATTTGTAGAATATATTGATTCGAAATATTAATTTGTTGAAGATATTAACTGGATATATTAATTTGTTGAAGATATTAATTGGATAAATTGATTTGTTGATTTTTTTTCCCGAGCAAATGCAACAGCGTTTTGTCTCTTTGAGGGTCGGTAAACGACTGACGGATTTTAGAGCTTTTTGTTGCCTGGAGCCTCTTTCACCTTGGCGATCTACGTTTATGTCAAAACATGTTTTTATCCATGACTACGATATGCAGAAACACACTTAGCAACGTAAAGGGGGAAAGGCAAATGCTGGCAAAAGAATGACCTGTTGCAGAGTAAAGGATTAAAATGACCCATAATGCATTGCCGTTTTATTTAAGGCTAATTTGGTCAGACGTTTTCGTTATTATTTTAATATTTTCTTACAAGCCAACTTTGCAACTTTATATTTCATTCATTCACGAGTGTAGCCATTATTTAAAGGGAACATATGAAAACGTAACTTTTTGAGTGCTTGTCCACATATGTTTGTGTATCCTCAGTGCCTACCAACCCACAAACAGCAGGCAACCCAGTAATTTTTTTGTTTGGGCCGCATACGTTACAAACGTTAGAAAAAAGTGGTTTGACGAAAGTTGCATACAATCTATATAGACATCAGATAACCAATTAATAATGTATTATTATTAAAGTATTTAATGAATGCATTTATTAAGTGCATACATATGTGTATGTGTGTGTTATTTTAGGCTAGTACTCTGCATCGGCTCAATCTTTTAAATGCTTGAATTAACCCTTTAATGTCCACACCAAGAATAAAGCAATGGAATTTCATTTTTAGGTTTTTATGTATGTTTGGGGTCAGTAATAAAAAAATTTATTGATTTTGTGATGCCCATCTTGTCAAGGTTTATTATTCTGTTCTGATCCACAAAATGCAGTAGTCCCCTTGTCATGGGAGCCTGGGTGAAGTTCAGGTTGCACAGCTGTCCGTAGACTCTACTCCAGGAAGGAGCACTGGAGACCTACATGATGGACAGTACAAGAGACAGAAAAGCAGAATACAGACTAAAGATAGTTCAATGTTTTCTTGAGAAATCTCAGAAAGAGGGCTACACAAACCTCAAAAGATGAAACATCAGATAACATGAAAACATAAGAGAGCCTTTAGCACAGGGTTACATCCAGCCCTCCACCTCACCAAACTCAGCCAGTGTCTTTTACATAAAAAATAAAAGAACAGTGGTTTGAGGCCATGCATGGATTATCGAGGACTCAATTCCCTCAGTCACGGTGAGCCGACCCAGCGGGTCAAGGGAGCTGCCCACACACACCCTCAGACACGCCCACTCACACCCTCAGCCACTCCTTCGCTCCCAATCGCTAATGATGATGTAGAGAATGTTGTTAATAAAGTGATCACTGTAGTTAAAGTGATCACTGAGTCCATGCATCACGCTTAACACAACTCTGTAGTGAATACTGGTTTTGGAAATGAAACCAGTTCATCCCTCACTGGGAATGAGGAACACTGGACTAAGAGATTAAACTAGTTCATCCAGTCTACATTTTACAATATCTGCTGGTGTGTTCAATGGTGCTGTACAGGAGTGAATGTGCTACATATTCCCCATTAAACTCAGTGTTGTGTTTGTCCACAGTGAAGAAAAGGGGAAATTAGTGCTCACCTGCAAAAACCATGTGGAGTCCATATTCATGGTGTGTGTAGGGGAGTGTGTGTGCCTTTTGGAGATATTTTAGATTGACAGTGTTTCTACAGAGTTCCTTTTTTACCCCAAGCAATAGCAATGCTATTCAGGAAGTGTTCTAATGTAGTACGATTTTGAGTTAATTATATCTGCGCTGACTGGTGATGTGTGATGTAATAACTGTCCTCCAGGTGGACGGAGGAAAGACAGAGACCGGGAGGGACCAGAGATCCCGCCACCCTCTGATTTTGAGCACACCATTCATGTGGGCTTTGATGCGGTTACCAGGGAGTTTACGGTAAGAGGCCACACTTTCTCATAAAGCCTGTCCTAAAGAGGTGGAATCCGAGCATCCTCCTTCTCCAAAACACTTGACTCATCAACAAATAATACTACTTTTGCGGACTTGATTCCAGAATCTTGGAGCAGAGAAAACAAAATTGTGTAGGCTTCTGAACGTTCCTCAGTTAAACATGTGTCCTGATACCACGATTCACAGGGGTGGAGGGGTTGTTTTACATTCTATAAAGTAAGAATGTGCTGTCTTAACCTTATGTTGTTAGTCTGTTCCTTTAATCAGTCAACAGCTCTGTCCCCTGCTTTGGTTTACAGGGAATGACCAAGCAGTGGGCACGACTCTTAAGGACTTCTAACATCACCAAGTCTGAACAGAAGAAGAACCCTCAAGCTGTGCTAGACGTGGCTTCCAAGGCTGTAGATAAACAGAGACCCAAAAAGGGCAAGATGACCAATGAGGAGATCATGGATAAATTGAGTATGACAGAACACACACACACACACAGTCTGTTCAGTATTGCATCTCACATAGTGAGCATTTTAATCTTAGGATAGACATCTTCCATACCACACACACATATGACTGAGAGTGTGTGTGTGTGTGTGTGTGTGTGCGTGTGTGCGTGCGTGTGTTGTAAGCAATTCAGTCTTAAGTCAAAATCACGTTTAGAAAACCTCAGTGTCGTTTAATCAAACTACAGTTAAATGAAAATCACATGTCTATTTCCATCATTACAGTCATACAGAGAAATCAAAGGAGATATGATTTAACCATTTTGCTGCTGCTACCATCTAATCGTGATGTATAAGAGAAAATGATATGAACTGCATTAGCACTGTGAGATATTGGGTACACACAATGTCCAACTGTTTCACTTCTCTCTCTGTCTCACTGAACTCAAGCATTTCTCTTTGTCCCCTCCTGTGCAGGAACCATAGTTAGTATTGGAGATCTTAAGAAGAAGTACACACGATATGAGAAAATTGGACAAGGGTGAGCTTTGTGCCGAGACGTTCAGTGGTTGTGAGGTGCGTGTGAAATGTGTATAAACATTTTCTCTTTCATAGGGCTTCGGGGACGGTGTTCACAACCATTGATGTGGCTACTGGACAGGAGGTAAGCAAAAAAGCACTGGAAATGTTTACTGCATGAATGTGAATGTGGTTTGAAGGTGTAAATAATACGTTTATACCAGTAAAGATGGCAAGACATACTGCGGTTATGGGCCTTGTTCATGAATAGGATGGTGAGAACAGTCTGTCATTTTACACGATTGGCTTAAGGTTCAGGCGAGCCTCCCAGTCACCTCCATAGGGCAGTTTAGTACATGTCACGTGTACTATAGTTTATGTAGTGTTGTGACCGCTCTAGTTCATATATTCTTCTCCTGTAAAGGCAGTTGAAGCCAAATGTGTTTGTGTTTTTTTCCATGTTTTTTTTTTTAGGTGGCCATCAAGCAGATCAACCTTCAAAAGCAAACCAAGAAAGAGCTAATCATCAATGAGATTCTTGTAATGAAGAAATTGAAGAACCCTAACATTGTTAACTTCTTAGACAGGTATTTTTTTCCCTTTTCGGCACGTTACAAAGACGATCATGTTACATAGAAACATTGTGTCTGTTTGTGTGCCTGTAGCTTCTTATGCTTTGTGCTGCCATCACTACTTGGGTTGGTGCTGTGATAGTGATGAGGTGTAACAGCATGGTGGTGGTCTTGCACTGCACATTTGAAGTTCTTTGTTGTGTGACTCTTTGGCGTGTGGCTTGTGAAGCTTCCTGGTAGGGGACGAGCTCTTTGTGGTGATGGAGTACCTGGCCGGGCGGCTTGCTGACCGACGTGGTGACGGAGATGTGTATGGACGAGGCTCAGATCGCCGCTGTTTGCCGAGAGGTGTGTAAGGTGGTGGCTTGGTTTGAACAGTACTGGAATGGTAGGGTGGGTAGGGCCATGAGATTATATTACAGTTTACAAAGGGTGTCTCATAGAGGCAAGGCAAGTGTATTTGTGTAGCACGCCTCTAAACAAGTTTGTTTGTTTGTTTGTTTTTACAAGACAACTCAATGCCTTAACAATTTCACTTCAGTTTTTGATCCTGGGATGTTTGAAAACAGGCTGATACCATCTTCTTGTCTTCTCATTGCTTTACAGTGTTTACAAGCGCTGGAATTCCTTCATGCCAACCAGGTCATTCATCGAGACATCAAGAGTGACAACGTGCTGCTGGGAATGGACGGTTCTGTCAAGCTCAGTACGTACTCGATAAGCCTCTTTAATGTTTATTCATGTATTTATAATCTCTCATGACCCCTGTAGATTATAATTTTCCACAGATGTAAAAACCTGTGTGTTTTAAGC
Organism: Brachyhypopomus occidentalis; assembly: GCA_020368025.1. Lineage (NCBI taxonomy): Eukaryota > Metazoa > Chordata > Actinopteri > Gymnotiformes > Hypopomidae > Brachyhypopomus > Brachyhypopomus occidentalis. The sequence continues at coordinate 9,083 of JAGXOD010000741.1, forward strand.
ACTCGATACATAACTTTTGTTTGCCCATTTTACTGATCGGCTCTTCGTTCTTCTTTCGTTCCCTCTTCCTCGCTGCGTAGCGGACTTCGGTTTCTGCGCTCAGATCACCCCCAAGCAGAACAAGCGTAGCACCATGGTGGGGACGCCCTACTGGATGGCCCCCGAAGTTGTGACCCGCAAAGCTTACGGCCCCAAGGTTGACATCTGGTCTCTGGGCATCATGGCCATCGAGATGTTGGAGGGGGAGCCGCCGTACCTCCACGAGAATCCACTGAGGGTGCGTCAGGACACAGTACTTGTCTTAAAACACACACACACACATACACTCTTATAATCACCTTCTTATCTCCCCCTCTACCTTTTCCCTTATTCAGGCCCTTTACCTCATTGCCACCAATGGAACCCCAGAGCTGCAAAGTCCTGAAAAGCTGACTCCCATCTTCCGGGACTTCCTGGCTCGCTGCCTGGAGATGGATGTTGAAAAGAGGGGAAGTAGCAAAGAACTTTTGCAGGTATGTGAAGAAGGGGGCGGGGTCAGCAGAATGGGGGGGGGGGGATAATAACATGCTGGTCTGAGTTAAATTGTCTTATTTACACATGGCTCCTGTCTGTTTCTATAGCACCCCTTCCTGAAGCTGGCGAAGCCCCTGTCCAGCCTCACGCCCCTCATTCTGGTAGCCAAGGATGCCATGAAGAAAAACCGCTAACCCTACCACCCTCCACGGATGAGCCGTGCTTAGGAACCCAAGCGCACGTGTGCCCGCCCACACGCACGCCATTGTATCCGCCATTGTCTCTAGGAGCTTTGCACTTTGAGTATAAATCATTTCTATTTTAGCACCATGACCAAGGCCTGTATTCTTACAAGTATTTCTGGGAGAGGTGGGTGACTTTCAACATCTTCCCCATTGGAAAAAGTGTTGCAGGACTGCAGAACTTACTGTCTGGGCTTGAAATTAAATAAGTCAGGTGATCTGGTTTTTGCTACAGGTATGTGAGATTTTGACAAATCTGACAAACACAAACATACTTCCAGCTGTCATGATACAGCCCTAGACTCCTCCCTCCGGGCATTTCTGTGTCTACGTGTATACGTTCGTCTATGTATGTTTACTTCCGTGTGTGGAACACCTCATCCTGGGTATAATTACATTTGGAACTTATTAGCACTGGTCACTCCTCTCTGAGAAATATTTCTGTTGGACATCTTTACATGCGCATAGGTAGAAATGGAAGATTCTCACCCATGTGCTGCCAGTCTAAAAAGCGTTACAAGGTTGTCCAGACCACTTTACCCTGTCACTTATGTGGTATCGATAATGCACTCATGTTGGCTATGCGCTACGCTGAGCTTACTAGAGGTGACATTAAACAGCACACCTTGCCTATCATTTGTGTAATAGACACCAAGAGTGTTACAGAAGACACCTCCTGGAAATCAGCAACATCATCCACTGTGGTGACAAAGCAATAAATAGGTCATCTGTGAACTGCAAAGCCAGTTGAAGTTCCTGCAAGTGGGTTTACAACAAGAACAAAAGGACTTCCTGACTCTTGCCTATGAGGCACCCTGCGGTCAGTGTGCACAGAGGAAGAAGCGGACGAAGATCCTGACTGCTGAAGGGCGGAGAAGCAGTTGAGGGTGCTGGTGGTGGGTCAGCCAGATTCTTCAAAGAGGAGAGAGCCAGATGAGAACCAAGGCAAGTCACCTATTACAGGGCTTTCTTACTGATGACTGTTTGTAATGTTTGGCAATGATCTACATGTAATCATCTTAAGAGGTTAGTGGGAGGCCAAGCAGGTGCTGGTGCTTACCCTTACCCTGTTCTCCACTGGGCTTGACTCCAGACCCACCACTGCTGCCTTTGCCCCAGCTGCCTAACAATCCCTTCTGGGGCAAACAGCTGGTTGTTGAAGTCCAAGGCACCGGGCTATGGAACGAGAGCAGCAAATTATGCACGGAAAATGTTCATTTGGACAAAATACCTCTTAAAATGGTGTCTTTCAACTCAGTCCCTTGGGACCCACCAATCACATGTACAAAGTGATGTGGTAATATCCTGCTGTCAACTCAGATAGTAACACCAAGGGGAAGGGTAGCACTATCTTTTAGGATGAGGGATCTGTAATCCAGTACAGTCAGTGGAAACTGACAAATCCGCTAGTTTCCCATACCTTGGTGATCTTGCTGAGACGACTGGTGTCGATGGGTCGCGTCTTGCAGAGTATCTGCACATTTTTGACCTACAAATTTAATGACTTTTATGACCTCTAAGATTAAAAATTAAGACCATTACCATGGCAAAAACATGAATTCTCAACCTTTTGCAAGCTGGGCCCCTCCAAAGCTTTCAGGTAGTCCATGTTAATGTGAGATCTGCTTTGCCTTGCAAAGATCCTCAATTCTTGGCACAATGTCTAATAAACAAAGCCTCAAATCATCCTCGATTTGTGCACGATTGCAATATTTAGTTTTGAATGTAGTCATTTGTAACGTCTGCCCTCCTCCTCCTGTCGTCCGTGCTTGTTCTGTTGTGATAGCCATGTGCCTGTTTGTGTCATAGTCCCGCCTTGTGTCTGTACCCTGCCCCTTCGTTATCCTAGTCAGGTGTCCTGTATTAGTTCTGTCTATTTAAACCCTGTGTTTTGTCTGCCTGGTGACCGGTTGTTTGTCTAGCCATTCGTCTAACTCTCTTGCCTGTTATTTGCATTGTATCCTGTCTCCGTGTTACGTGAGTTGTTCAGCCCTGTGTCCAGTCTTTAGTTTATCTTGTCTGTCACTCTTGTTAAACATGTCATTGCGTGCTGGTTATGTTTCTTTGTCGGACTCCCTGCCTGTTATGACCCATGCCCGTTATATGGATTCTGATTCTGGATTGCCCATTAATAAATCTCGCTCATCTCAGCGTTTTCATTTTTGAGAACTTTGCCTCAAATATGTAGAAGCAAAAGGGAGGAGAATCTTCAAGGCGACATCACAGAGTTGAGGGTATTCCTGCATCAGCCCTCGGGTTTTTAAGTAAATAAATAGATTTTAAGATGGATAACAGATAGCAAGAGATGGCACACACGCACTTGGCAAGAGAACTAGAGTGAACGGCGCTACTGTGTGTGCGGACTTTTTTCTACAACCCCTGGCAAAAATTATGGAATCACCAGCCTCGGAGGATGTTCATTCAGTTGTTTAATTTTGTAGAAAAAAAGCAGATCACAGACATGACAAAACTAAAGTCATTTCAAATGGCAACTTTCTGGCTTCAAGAAACACTAAAATGTTTTGATTTGATTTGATTATCAAACTCTCAAAAGCGGGTAAATCACGCAATGTTGCAAAAGATGTTGGTTGTTCACAGTCAGCTGTGTCTAAAATCTGGACCAAATACAAACAACATGGGAAGGTTGTTAAAGGCAAACATACTGGTGACTGCCTGAAGAGAACATGCAAATTTACACAGTCATTGATGATATGGGGCTGCATGTCAGGTAAAGGCACTGGGGAGATGGCTGTCATTACATCTTCAATAAATGCACAAGTTTACATATTGATATTCTGGACACTTTTCTTTTCCCATCAATTGAAAGGATGTTTGGGGATGATGAAATCATTTTTCACGATGATAATGTATCTTGCCATAGAGCAAAACTGTGAAAACATTCCTTGAAAAAAAAAAAAAGACACATAAGGTCAATGTCATGGCCTGCAAATAGTCCGGATCTCAATACAATTGAAAATCTTTGGTGGAAGTTTAAGGAAATGGTCCATGACAAGGCTCCAATCTGCAAAGCTGATCTGGCAACAGCAATCAGAGAAAGTTGGAGCCAGATTGATGAAGAGTACTGTTTGTCACTCATTAAGTCCATGCCTCAGAGACTGCAAGCTGTTATAAAAGCCAGAGGTGCAACAAAATACTAGTGATGTGTTGGAGTGTTCTTTTGTTTGTTTGTTTTTCCTGAGAATTGAGTGATTCCATAATTTTTCCCTCTGCTTGGACTAAAAAAGTAACCATTACTGACTACCACATTTTTCTTCTTGATTTCTTTTAGTGTTTCTCAAAGCCAGAAAGTTACCATTTGAAATGACTTTAGTTTTGTCATGTCTGTGATCTGTTTTTTTTCCTACGAAATTAAACAACTGAATAAACATCCTCCGAGGCCGGCGATTCCATCATTTTTGCCAGCGGTTGTAATAGAACTAGAGTGAACGGCGTAACCACGTGTATGTGGACGTTTTAATAGTAGAACAGTCACGGGTTCAAAATACTACTGTTTTAATTGGTATTTGAATTGGATTTGAAATGAAACTGTGTGGTTGATTTACCTGTGTTAAACTAGTCCAACCATGCTTCTTTTTTATACTATGTGGTTAGACTGGGACTTGCACTGTAGGAATAGAATGAAAATGTCTTTTCGGAAATTAATACGTTTTTCACTCAGATGAAATTTAATGCCACTCTTCAAAAATGACTGAAATTGAATACATTTAAAGACCTTAAAAACTTTTCTTTTATTTAAGCCTTGTTAAGGCCCCGCCGGGACCCTGGTCTTGGTAGTGATGGGCACCGTATTCCAGGCCTCATCCTAAGGTTGGGTGATGCGGCCCCCAGAGGGGTGGGCCCGGTCGCATCTGCCACGCCCCTGCCTGGAGTCCTTCTTAGACAGGACTGGTCTGCTCCCTGTGCTCCTCCAACTTTGCCCTCCGGGGCACCCAGTTATTCTACCGTAGTAGGAAACAGAGGAGCACTTTCAAAATGCATTCAACACGGCAGCCACCTTGTCAGTATGGGCAATTAGGAAAAGCAAAGCTGCAAAAGGAAGGCAGTCCAACCACCTCTGCATGACTGGCAATGAAATCTCTACACTCAAATACTGAAGCTGGTCAACGGCTGTTCTATAAACTATACTTGTACAATACGCATTCGAGTATAAATTAATGAAGGCACGGAAACATTTGGTGAGACACTGAAGAAGTCCAACGCATGGGTGTGTAACACTTACCCGTCTGAGGTCCAGGATGTCTTGCAGCCCGAAACGGATCCTTGACGAGGTCGTCCTCGCCTTTACGATTTTCTCCATATATTTAAAATAATGGTCCATTTCGGGCTGTTTAGTCAAAAACAAGACTCGTTAGCGTGCTCGTGGCCACCGCCTGGTTAAAACTGCTAGACATAAAGCATTTGCAGCCCAGGAGGGGAGAACGAAAAGGGGGGCACTTTAGGGTACCTGAAAGCAACAAAAACAAGTGAAAAGAGTTTTTCATGACTAGCAAACTAACACAAATTTGGGTTTTTTTTGGGCCAAAAAAAAGGAAAAAAAAAGGGAAATT
>JAGXOD010000749.1:0-14827 GCA_020368025.1 Brachyhypopomus occidentalis
ATCCGTTAGCAAGCGGTCAAACGTAATCGCCAGGCGGATTATGCCATTCAGAGTCTCTTGCTCTTGGCGACACGCGAGTTCCGGCGTAGCTGCGGACGCATAAGCTGGCCATAAAAGCGTCAACCAATGCTGCATCGTTCCATCCACTTCCCGCAGCCACGGTGCGGAACTCTAGGGCGAACTCAGCAGCAGTTTTATTTCCTTGACGCATCCCCAGCAGATCCTGCCCGCAGGCACGGCCTTGCCGGGGATGAAAGAATACCTCTTTAAATTCATTTTTAAAGAGTTCGTAATTTCTGAGGAGGGGGATTCTCCAGTAAGGAGGGCCGCTCCCCATTTCAGGGCTTTATCCTTAAGGCGAGATAGGACGAATGATACCTTTGCCTGGTCTGAAAGTCCAGATTGATAGGCGAAATATAGTCCACATTGCGCCAGGAAGCCCTCACACTCCTCGGGATCACCTCCATACGGCTCGGGGGCGCAAGAGGTAGTCGCACACTCTCCACCACTGACGGTGGAGGTGTATTAGCCTGTAGAGAGAGGGACTGAACATTATTGTTCAACGCCTGCACAATTTGCCGTAGCTCACCCATCTCCTGTTGTTGAGCGTTCAGGCGCTCGATGTGAGCGTTGAGCACGTCGATGGCGGATGGCTGGCTTACTCCCGCTGCTCCAGGCTGCACATTCTGTAACGGGGTACGGATCACAGCGGGAGTCGTAGGCTGTTCGGAATATCCTTTATTTTCCATTATATATTCAACTGAAACACTCAGGCTTATAGCAATAACTAACTCAAAATAAAAGGTGATAATAAGTAGAATAAGGATTCCTCAAGTTCGGTGCTGTTCTTAGAAGGCAGGGATGCGCAGGTCCTCTCTCTAGATCCTCAATGTGCAGCACCCGAAGCGACCCGGACCTGCGGACTTAAATACCTGTGAAGGTGATATACAACAGGTGCTTAGTATTCTGGTGATTGTGAGCGTGGGAGGGGTTTAGTGTGATATCAGTCTCATTACCAAAGGGTTGAGTTCTGAATCCGCGCAGTGACCTAATACCATCGACCAAAATATGTATTTACCACCGTAATCAGATTAATGAATAGATGTTCAAATTTATTGAATGATTAATATAATTGAAGCATTACAGGGAATAGCATGTGAATGGTTTGGCTCAGTAATGTAACTAAGTCTACATGTAAATCTACTAATCTAAAGCAAAAGAGTCAAGAATTCGTTTTTTGACTGTTGCCTATATTGGCTGTTTACTTTGTACGTTTCCGAGTGTGAAAGTGTAGAATAATAGTATAGAATAATATAGTATATATGAGTTGATATGTTTTGGCCATGCTGAACACTGCTCTGCAGTTTTTGTTTGCTTGTTTGTTTTTATAATTTTTTCCCGCTTGCACACATGAATCTTGACATTTATTGATACTCCATGAAGCTTGATATGTAATAAAAAATCAGTCACATTTGATCTCAGTCCCATGTGTGTCATTTTGTTAAACCTCTTTGTAATAAACATATGTTTTATTCTTAGAATACTGTGTCTCACATTCAGTCAAATGGTGTGCCCCTTTTTCTACCGCACACACTGCAGAGGGCCCTGTCACACATTTACACATAATCAAAGAATCACAAAATTTAATACACAAAGTGTAGAGAATTTAATTATCTTTAATCAAATAAATGCTGGTCTCCACTCAGTCACATTATCTCACACAGGTTGAACAGCACATAACATGACAACATCCCCCATCTGGCAGCCACCTACTAGCACAATCTCCTGCTGTGAGAAGATGGCGCCCTTTGTCTTGCTATATGAATAAGTTATATGAATAAGTGTATATACACACTTGCATTATTATGGCGCAGGTTAAAAAGGTGACATTCAGATGCAAAATGCAGATTCTCTTCCACATGTGGGAAGGCGGTGCGAGGCGGGGAGACCACAGCCTATGGGGAGGCGAGCTCCACAGCGACTCCTAACACTGGGGACGCGTCTGAGTTTAGAAAGACGGAGGTGGCTCGGCTCTGTGTGTGAAGCTCTGAATTGGAGCCATGCTTCCTCTCGTCCAAAGTTAAATGGAATGTGCTACATATTCCCCATTAAACTCAAGTATTTTGTTTGTCCACACCAATTGACTGAATGTGAGACACAATATTGTAAGAAGAAAACATATGTTTATTACAAAGAGGTTTAACAAAATCACACACATGCAAAAAGCATAAAGAAACAAAACATTATTTACAAATTTGCTCAGGAGGGTCACAGCCACACCAACATTTCCAGGTCCTGCTGTCCAGTGCTGCACATTCCTGCGCGCCCTCTTCTCCCAGACGAGCATCACTCCTACGGACCTGCGGATTTTTGAGACACCATAGCTTCTAAGCCTGAGTATTTAAGTTGACCATGAACAATAAAGAGCTGAACGCCAAACCCTCGCCTCCTGCTGTTCACCACTACCCGTTCAATCTCCGGTTGACACCATAGTCAAATAATAGTTCCTCGTTCACTACAAGGTCCCGGAGGGCCAAAAAAAACAATGACATCCTTGCCATCCACAGCAGACCCTCCTGCCGTGACACCACTCTCCCATGGTAGTCACACACCACCTCTCCTGCACAAAACCTCCTGGAGGTGAAAACTCCACGTCCTTTCTCATGAGTTTGCATGACGACCAGGCCTTTCCATTTCTGGTGTCCTGGTCATCTTCTGTAACGTGGCGGAGTCCAAGGCGGTGTCCACTTAGCCAGCTGGCTTCCACTGCCGCAGAACTTGGGTGGCATCGGGGACGTTCACCTTCCATCCCTGTTTATCCAACCATCTGCACACACTTGATTCAGATGGCTGCCGCCGGCCAAAGTGTTCTGTGAAGAAAAGAAAAAAAAGACATTGGTCAGCTCAAGCATGAGCAAAATACTGTGCATAAAATACATGACATGCGTTTGGGTTTATGTTGGGCCCTGGTGTTGGGGTTCACATAACTCACCTAGCACGTGCTCTATGCGCAGCTGAAGCTGGTCGCTGCGCCAGCGGTCATAGCAGTAACGCTCGTGACATTGTGTCACCGCAGTCCGCTGTGACCGCTTGGGAGGCAGACCGTCCACGGTCACTGGATGTAACCGGATGAGCATATCGTATGCCGCCTGGTCATCCAGACGAGGGCAGCCACCCCTCTGGACATTTCTGTCCTCCGATCTACAGAAAACAAGAGGAAAGATGATGAGTATAGGCAAAAGCAAAAGACACTCTACTACAAACACTACAATTGGAGACCATGCTATAGTTGGGACTTGAACAAACACTCACTCTGAATCACCGACAAGCCTCTGCAGGATCAGACTGGCTGACACCACGTTATTAGGCTGCTTCATCCAGTAACGGCGTTCAGCAGTGGTGGCCGGGCTGTTTTTAAGGTAGTCTGCCACCATAGACTTGTCGCTGACGGTCAACCTCTTTGTGGCTGTTTCAAATGACCGCCGCGCAATCTGGCTGGTAATCTTCTCCACATTGTATCTGCAACATAGAGGTAATGCACTCATTAATTCCACATCCAACATACATATATGTATGATGTTAAAACATATATATATATATATATATATATATATATAAATAATAAAAGTGTATTTGAAAGAAGGCATGATTATTTGTTTCATTTACCTTGCATGCAGCCGCGCCAGGTCATTTGATGCGTTATAAATAGGACACCCTGTCGATGAGAGGAAAAATCTCTCCTCGTCAGGTCCATCCATGCGCTTCCTCTTCTTACCACAAAACCCTGGGCATACCTCAGTGTAGTAGGTGTCGAACCACTGTGGAAACAGTAAAGCAATTAATGTCATATCAAATGGCAGGACACATTCACATAATTAAAAATATTAACAGGATTAAATCTGTGCTGATCATCTTACCATCTCCTCCTCCTGGGACAGCGCAAAGGTGGCAACCTGTGTGGCGGCGGCCTTATGCTCCTTGACACCCACCACAACGTGGCCACCTTGCCCAGAAACACTCCTCCGCTGCATCCATTCATTTACCTACAAGACAAGGGAAAGATTCTTAGTCAAGCATGAGGCTAATAAAAATACTAATGAGACAAATATAAAAAAAAAAGGTGTTTTTTATGCTAACACTTACAGTCAGGTGCTCAACTACACCAGGTCGCAGAAGGTGGCGCAGAATCAGCACAGCCTCCAGGTAATACAGCACAAGCAGCAATTGTAGACTTGTTGGTTCCTTTGATACAGCAGGCGCGGACAGCATCCCAATGACAGCTAAGAAGTCAGCCTTGGCTGCCTCCAACACAGCCACGCACTTCCCAAGAGGGACGCAACCCTCGCTGAGAACTTCATAGCTGTGGTGGAAAAAAAAGGTGCACTTTATGTACGATTCACTTACATCATTACATTCTTACTACAGCATAAGTTCTGTACATATAGACTGGGTGTGGAATAAAGATGCTAACCGTTTCCTTGTCACCTCCTTGCTCACTTGCTTCTGGGTAGACGCTTGGATGTGTCCAATGAACAGGAGGTAGTTCTTACAGTCCTGATGAAGCTCCTTGTCTGAGAACATCAAATCTGCAAATCTCACGTGGAAGTTCAAGAACCTGAAATGAAACACGATGAGAAATGAGTGACTAGGATAATAACAATCAGCCCATGTGATAACAAAAGCCCTGCATTGCAGCATAAACTACCAGTAGGAACTGTTGGGAATTATATTTTAATCCTTTATATTTTGCTAGCATTATATTACATTACTAATCAATTGCGTAGTATTAGGCATCATATTTTACTATTACATTATTAAACAAACATATTCTCAAAGTGTCTGACAAGCATATTCTCCAAAGTGTTTGTGTGTTTGATATCTGTAACCCTTGTGTAATTCCACGGTGGGAAACTGTTTGCGGAGGAAAGCATCTGTGGCCTTGAAAGCTGATAACTGCTATAGTGGTTAGGAGAAAGTATAATGAGCTCAGTTATTGCTAAGTAACAAAATGTGGGAAATGGTGGTAGCCCTTTGTAGTGGAGGTCTGGGAAACCGTCCACAAGTTTTCCGTACTTTTGATAAGAACAGGAGTACACTCGGTGCAAGACGAACAGGCAGACAGCTACAGTGGTTTCCAGCGAAGGTCAGCAAGGGTGGGGGCTACACTCACTTCTCCTATTTAGTTCAGGCCTTTATTGTATTGTCTCTCAGAGCTACCCACTGAGCAGTGAGAACAGCTTAGGCTTTCCACTCTTATTGTGTGCTCTCCAGAGATCTCTGTATTTATATATTCATTTTAATAAATATTTAAAAGGCAATTAGACTGGTGACTATTTTCTTTTGCATCAAAGAACACGCTGCGCTAGGTAGAAGGAGAACAAGCGCAACAGAACACACTGCTTACCGTTTGACGCTCTTTATGTAGTTCTGCATGGTCTGCATACACAGACCGGCCCCTGAGAGGTCAGCGAAGTACTGTCGCGTCCTCTCTGGCTTTCTCACAAACAGCAGGTTGGGCTCCCTGTTGTCCATGTAAAAGAGAAAGCGCGCCACGTTCTCCATAGGTTAGAATATGATATATATATATAATATAGGTTAGAATATGTCTCCAATACACCAGCGCCAATGGAGGACCCTAACAACCTAAACCAACGCTAGAGGAAACTCTTTTATCACTTTATACAAATGGGTAGTCCTTGTAGAAGTCTGACGTTCATGGTTATGGTTACAGAGTCGCATTCATTACATACTGTAAGAGAGGACAGTAAAAGTTTGATGAATTACATTTTTTGTAATAACTCAGAAATTCGCATTTGCTGTTAACAGAGCTCAACAACTTCAATTCATTTTGGCCGTTGAACTCACGTAGTTTTATCAGTAATGCAGTCTGCCGTTACGCGCGTCCGTTCGTTCTCCTTCATCAAGCTAGTGAGAGTTCGCCATGTGTGCTCTGCTCGTCCGTGAGAAACCGTTTGCATTTTGTGAACAACTTGGGGTTTTTCGACGATACTGCAGAAAGGGTGATACTTTTCCGCTCAGAAATTCGCAGTTGGACTGACTGAAAATATTTTAAATGAAACTCGCTGTGGCCTGATTAAAACATTTTTCCGAACATGAGTACCTACTCTATCTACCTAGCCTTAGTCTAGCTAGCCTAACCGCTAACTAGCTAAGATAGTTCTAGCTCGCTAACCTAATCTAGCTAAACTAGTTAATCTAACCCAACCCCTAACTAGCTAAGGTAGCTAACCTGACCTTAGTCTAGCTAACTTTCCTCATCGTGCTGTTTTTTCTCTTTTGGCGCACTAATTTGGTGAGCTATGTGTTTATTTAGTACCATGTTCAATGTTGTGTTATATTAATGCGTTTTTTTTGCATCACGTTTATTCACCGACTTGGCTAGCTAGCGGTTAAGATACCGTATTTGATTCTTTGGAAAGTTTTGTCCGCCTAAGCCTACAAAATGTGTAAATCGAATAGTTGAAAACAGTATGTGTATCATTCGTATGTCCGTTGTATAGAGTAAAACAGCCATTTAATGATCAGTTTACTGAGTCATTCAAGGACACATTTCAAACAACATGAGATGGTGCACTGCCCTTTTAAAAATGATCATTACAATATGGGATATATAAAATGGGTTATAGCCCATCCTGGAACGAGGTAACCTTTTTGTATGTTTCAGTGAATTTTACAAACTCTAGTTTGAATTTTACAACATCGTATGAATTATCAGCTTTGAAATGGCAAAAAATTTTAACAGCTAACTTACATGAGCGAAACAGCACTGTGCGCATGCTCACTACAGCTTCAAAGGACCTTTCTCTACGCGGTCAACACTTGTTGCTTAGTAACCAATTCTTAAACTTCGGGTTTATTCAATTCAATTCAATTCAAATTTATTTATATAGCGCTTTTTACAACACATGTTGTCACAAAGCAGGTTTACAAATTGCATGGGTCCAGATCCCTAATGAGCAAGCCATAGGCGACAGTGGCAAGGAAAAACTCCCTAAGATGGCGGGGATATAGGAAGAAACCTTGGGAGGACCAAGACTCAAAAGGGAACCCATCCTCCATTGGGCGGCCCGTTAGCACCAGTCCGTATTTGTGGACAAAAGGTGGTTTTACAGTTGAGGCATAAGGGTTCTTGTTCCCCGGCCCAGTAGTCACAGTCCCCCCGGTGCAGATGAAGAGCCCCAGGCAGGAGCCAGCACCAGCACGTCCTCCCGCGGCAACGGCAAGTCAAGTCAGTTTATATGTGGTAGGCTGAATATGAGGTCAAATCTTTGATATGATATGATCTTTTCTTTCAAAATGTCGACATTTCTTTCAAAACGTGACCTTATTATGATATTATTTATTTTATTTTATTATTATTAGTATTGTGGCATTATTATTTATATTACCTTATAAACGTTTAAAAGTGCGCCTAAATTGGGTTTGCTTTAGGTCAGTGGATAAGGTGTTGGCCTTTGGGCCATAGGGCCCACAGAGTGAGAGGTTCAAATCTCACCCACTGGCGCTGGTGTGTGTATTAGGTTAGTTAGGTTAGAGGATAGGATAGGATAGGATAGGATAGAATATGATAGATAGAATATAGGTTAGATATATGATATATATAGGTTAGATATATATATATATATATAGGTTAGATATATGATATATATAATATAGGTTAGAATATGTCTCCAATACACCAGCGCCAATGGAGGACCCTAACAACCTAAACCAACGCTAGAGGAAACTCTTTTATCACTTTATACAAATGGGTAGTCCTTGTAGAAGTCTGACGTTCATGGTTATGGTTACAGAGTCGCATTCATTACATACTGTAAGAGAGGACAGTAAAAGTTTGATGAATTACATTTTTTGTAATAACTCAGAAATTCGCATTTGCCGTTAACAGAGCTCAACAACTTCAATTCATTTTTGGCCTACTTTAGGTTAGCATGTTTACAACCCAAATGGGTTGTTGGCTTTGCGCATGGTCTTGTCAATGGTAATCATTCACCAATCATGGCAAGTGAGGTGTTAATCTTTTCAGCTTCGAGTGAACTATTGGTTAGAACAGCCATCAATCACTTCAAAGGCGTCAGCTTGTCGCTGACGCGGCTTCTTGGTTGGCCCACTACCCCTCCCCCTTTCACAACCCCGGATTTTTCGGCTGCAACAACATGTAGATGGGATGGGAAATTTTGTTTTGAAATTTGAATTTGAATTTGCTTAACACAACTCTCTAGTGAATACTGGTTTAGGAAATGAAACCAGTTCATCCCTCACTGGGAATGAGGAACACTGGACTTAGAGATTAAACTAGTTCATCCAGTCTACATTGTACAATATCTGCTGGAAATCTCTGACTCTTGCTGTGACCGCACCAGAGGAAAGCACTGGACCTCAGCCCCCCATCTTCATCAACAATGGGGAAGATGTTGTAGATGGGATGGGAAATTTTGTTTTGAATTTGATGAAGTTTGAAAAGTTTAACTTCTTCGTGATAGCGAAGTAGCAAAAACAAACTTTATACAACGTACCGACGTGAAATCGCGGTGAATCCAACTGTATGTAATTTAAAACATTGAATGTATATCAATTCGCATACATTAAGGTATAGCTAGCTGTCTATGAAAATATTTTTAATGAACTAATTTCATTTAGTATTTTAACATAATCATGAAAAAAGTCTTGCCCTTTGAATGAGGTCTGTCCATAGCTTGTAAAAAATTTTGTTGGCTCAGCAATTAAACTTTCCACGTCGTGTCGGCTGGGAGGTGTCGGAGGAATCCCGTTTGCCCAGCTATATGATATGTATTATGCATTGATGTATAGCACACTTGTAATACAGTAATATAATTTGCCCAGCTATATTTTATACTTATATTTTATTTCATGTTGTGCATTTGTAGCACACTTGTACTTATTTAAAAACTAGTTATTGATCATTTTAAAATGTTTATCTAAAAAAAACGAAGATAATTTCCTCCAGGGAGTCAGTTAGTTAGTCAGCCACCAATGCAAACTGTTTATACTTTCTTTTGATTCCCCTCTTGAAGTTAAATTTTATTTATTTGTATTAATGTATTTAGGCTATGTGTTTCCAGTGTAATACTCCACAACTCCCTCATTATAGTTTGCTAAACTCAGGTACCGCATGGTTACTAATGCTAGCTAGGAAAATAGTGAATCACTCAGATAACATAACTGGATACATTAAAACTAAAACATGTTAGCCTATAACTCACTAATGATGATTACATGAGTAAAACCGAAGGCCGAAGACACCATGACTCCTTTGCAATGAAAACACAAAATGACATTACTAATATGTATAAAACAATAATAAATATTTTACTAACAATTTACAAAACATGATGAGGATGACAGGAGCACTGATAGTCTGCTGCTGATAACCAAAAATCCCATAACGGTCGAGTCCGAAATGCTGATGGTTGTCCACAGTGATGATGAATAGTCCACAGATGGTGATTTTTTTTCCGCCTTTCCTTACAGTTCCTTGCACGCTGACGATGGTGATGATACTAATAATCCCGACGGTCGGTTCTTGATGCCGATCAGTCCTCTGGTCTTGTCTCTGTTCTCTGGCGTGGATCATAAAGTCTCTCATTATCCTGATGCACATCTTGTCAAGGCTGATTATTCTGTCCTGGTCCACAAACTGCAGTAGTCCTCTTGTCCTGGGAGCCTGGGCGAAGTTCAGGTTGCACAGCTGTCCGTAGTCTCTACTCCAGGAAGGAGCACTGGAGACCTACACGATAGTACGAAGGAGACAGAAAAGCAGAATAAAGACTAAACACAGCTTCATGTTTTCCTGAGAACTCTGGGAGATGTGTTAGGGTTACACAAACCTCAAAAGATGAAACATTGTTAGGGGGAAAGAGAAGAAGGGGCAGATGTAAAATGCTCCAGGTGGGTGACCAGTCCATGTGATGTTCTGCCTCTATGTCCCAAAAGACCAACATCTAGTCCTCAACCTACTGCATTTGAAGAACACGCATGCAAACAAAAATTTTAAAACACGCGGAAAAATAAAACGCATGACACACAGTAAGATCATAAGTTTATAGAAGATTCAATTAAAATGCAGGGTAGGTGTTTAAAAGCCTGGAGGTGGACGTTGAGGGGTTGCTCTTGGTGGGTATGGTCTGGTGGAAAATACAGAGGGGTCCGGTGTCTCCAGGGTCTGGGTGTGATTAGACTCGAATGACCTGAAAATGCCATCCGAACCGATGGAGACACCCTTAAACGAAGTGGACACCTCCGTTTGCTACAAAACACACACAGTAAAAAAATAAGGAAACATGCCTTTAGGTATCATTTTCTAAAAACTTCACCACAAATAAGTCTAAATGCAATCAGAAAGGAGGAAGCACTAACCAGAAAAATATTCTGCACCGATGACTTAGTTGACTTGGTGCGCAGGTAGATGGTTGCCTCTGTGATGCTGGTTCCCCTCCGCTGAATTAACAATTCTGATGAGTGTGATTCAGAATGGGACAAGCTAGTTGAAGATGCTTATAGTCAAGACTCTTCGTTACCTTGATGCAGGCCACGGCACTAGCGCTGGCAAAGAAGTGGAGGGTAAGCTACAAATGCAAAGAAAAGGTTAGGTTGAAGGCCATTGACAGTCGGTAAACGACTGACGGATTTTAGAGCTTTTTTTTGCCTGGAGCCTCTTTCACCTTGGCGATCTACGTTTATGTCAAAACATGTTTTTATCCATGACTACGTTATGCAGAAACACACTTAGCAACGTAAAGGGGGAAAGGCAAATGCTGGCAAAATTACCTGTTGCAGAGTAAAGGATTAAAATGACCCATAATGCATTGCCGTTTTATTTAAAGCTAATTTGGTCAGACGTTTTCGTTGTTATTTTAATATTTTCTTACAAGCCAATTTTGCAACTTTATATTACATTCATTCACGCATGCAGCCATTATTTAAAGGGAACATATGAAAAAGTTACTTTTTGAGTGCTTGTCCACATATGTTTGTGCATCCTCAGTGCCTGTCAAGCCAGTAATTTTTGTTTGGGCTGCATTCCTCACAAACGTTAGAAAAAGAACCAATTAAGCATGTGCAAGTATTTAATGAATGCATTTATTAAGTGCATATATATGTGTGTGTTATTTTAAGCTATTATTCTGCATCGGCTCAATCTTTTAAATGCTTGAATTAACCCTTTAATGTCCACGCAAAGAATAAAGCAATGGAATTTCTTTTTTTGGTTTTTATGTATGTTTGGTGTCAGTAATAAATTTTTTTTTTACAAAACATGATGAGCATGACAGGAGCTGTGACGACATGCTGCTGATAACTGAACATCGCAGTCAAGTCCGAAATGCTGGTGGTTGTCGACGGCGATGATGAATAGTCCACGAATGGTGATTTTTTTCCGGCTTTCCTTAGATATCTCTGCACGCTGACGATAGTGATGGTACTAATAATCGTGACGATCTGAGTTGCTGAGAAGAGCATTTTATATGAAGGGGTTTCACAGTTAACATTAACTACGTATTGAAATTGAAGTATTGAAATTATGCCAGTGGCTGCTCGTACCGGGTGGAGGGACCAGGGCCCCCCGCCAGCTTGCTGTGCCCACTGAAGGTGCCCCTCTTCAGGCATGTCTGTGTGAAACCCCCTCACCTGGAGGTCAGGTTGGCATGGGGAAATGCAAACACCTTCAATCGGGTATATAGGAGAGCATGTCTTATAGCAGAATGTTGATGCTGTTACGACATTGACGAGACATATCGCCAGACAGCAAAACAGCCATAGCATTAAATTTACTTACTGTTATATTGATACAGACACTGTATTTCACTAGAATGATGCACCCATATACACTAGCTTTCTGTATTAACCAAATGAACAGGATCGGTTTATGCAAGCCACTTTTATAGCATGCTGAGGAAGGCCAAGCTCGTTCTGACTTTCCCAGGCAGGCCCAGATGTCATATTTCCGCAGAAAAGCTTCCAACCTGGTCTGATACATGCCTGGACATACCCAAGCAGCACAAACTGTTGGTGATGAGTCACTTACTGGAGTGAGATGTTTGGGTAAAACATTAAGCAAACATTATGATAAAACTGAAGATTTCTCTTAAACGGTACGTGATACGTAAATTTTGATGTGATATTCGTGTTCAGCACCCAAAAATCTATAACCCAACCCAACAGTGTTCAAGAAGCAAAAACCTTGTTGTGCAGTGTAATCAGAAAATGGTCCGATTTCAAAACGGACAGCGGCAATCATTTCCTGAGTGTGAGACGCACGCGCCGGTATCCATATTAGGGGGCTGCGATGGCCATTCACCATAGGTACCCAAATCCTCCCACCCCGTCAGCCCAACTTTGCCCCACCCTATGAGATGGGCCCTTTGACTTAGAGGTTTCAAATTTAGCATGGATTTAAAGTGGAGGATGTGCTCTTTTAAGATATACAGTGACAATCATTGTATCTTGC
Source organism: Brachyhypopomus occidentalis (assembly GCA_020368025.1). Classification (NCBI taxonomy): domain Eukaryota; kingdom Metazoa; phylum Chordata; class Actinopteri; order Gymnotiformes; family Hypopomidae; genus Brachyhypopomus; species Brachyhypopomus occidentalis. The sequence goes on from JAGXOD010000749.1 coordinate 12,488, forward strand.
CCAGAAGCTGAGAAACCTGGCTCAGATTGGAGCAGATCAGCAGCAAGCAGATTCTCTCAAGCTGGGAACTGCAACTTATAAGTTGCAAGCTCCCGACTTCTCAACCTCCAGCGTGTGGGAGATATTTTGCATTTTGCATCCGAATTGAACATTCTTAAGCTGCACCAGGTGCACAGAGAGTGTCTGGGGAAGGCTTAGATTGTCCTGCTGGAGAGGCGTGCGGCCACACCCAAGCCTTGACCTGTACGGGCCGTGTGGCACTGCCTGGCACCATTGCATTGGGCGCAATATGAGGATGAAAAAATTCATTAATAATCAGAAAATGGTCCGATTTCAAAACGGACAGCGGCAATCATTTCCTGAATGTGAGACGCACGCGCCGGTATCCATATTAGGGGGCTGTGATGGCCATTCACCATAGGTGCCCAAATCCTCCCACCCCGTCAGCCCCACTTTGCCCCACCCTATGAGATGGGCCCTTTGACTTAGAGGTTTCAAATGTAGCATGGATTTAAAGTGGAGGATGTGCTCTTTTAAGATATACAGTGACAATCATTGTATCTTGCCCAGAAGCTGAGAAACCTGGCTCAGATTGGAGCAGATCAGCAGCAAGCAGATTCTCTCAAGCTGGGAACTGCAACTTATAAGTTGCAAGCTCCCGACTTCTCAACCTCCAGCATGTGGGAGATATTTTGCATTTTGCATCCGAATTGAACATTCTTAAGCTGCACCAGGTGCACAGAGAGTGTCTGGGGAAGGCTTAGATTGTCCTGCTGGAGAGGCGTGCGGCCACACCCAAGCCTTGACCTGTACGGGCCGTGTGGCACTGCCTGGCACCATTGCATTGGGCGCAATATGAGGATGAAAAAATTCATTAATAATCAGAAAATGGTCTGATTTCAAAACGGACAGCGGCAATCATTTCCTGAGTGTGAGACGCACGCGCCGGTATCCATATTAGGGGGCTGTGATGTCCATTCACCATAGGTGCCCAAATCCTCCCACCCTGTCAGCCCCACTTTGCCCCACCCTATGAGATGGGCCCTTTGAATTAGATGTTTCAAAGTTAGCATGGATTTAAAGTGGAGGATGTGCTTTTTTAAGATATACAGTGACAATCATTGTATCTTGCCCAGAAGCTGAGAAACCTGGCTCAAATTGGAGCACATCAGCAGCAAGCAGATTCTCTCAAGCTGGGAACTGCAACTTATAAGTTGCAAGCTACCGACTTCTCAACCTCCAGCATGTGGGAGATATTTTGCATTTTGCATCCGAATTGAACATTCTTAAGCTGCACCAGGTGCACAGAGAGTGTCTGGGGAAGGCTTAGATTGTCCTGCTGGAGAGGCGTGCGGCCACACCCAAGCCTTGAAATGTACGGGCCGTGTGGCACTGCCTGGCACCATTGCATTGGGCGCAATATGAGGATGAAAAAATTCATTAATAATCAGAAAATGGTCTGATTTCAAAACGGACAGCGGCAATCATTTCCTGAGTGTGAGACGTACGCCGGTATCCATATTAGGGGGCTGTGATGTCCATTCACCATAGGTGCCCAAATCCTCCCACCCTGTCAGCCCCACTTTGCCCCACCCTATGAGATGGGCCCTTTGAATTAGATGTTTCAAAGTTAGCATGGATTTAAAGTGGAGGATGTGCTTTTTTAAGATATACAGTGACAATCATTGTATCTTGCCCAGAAGCTGAGAAACCTGGCTCAAATTGGAGCACATCAGCAGCAAGCAGATTCTCTCAAGCTGGGAACTGCAACTTATAAGTTGCAAGCTACCGACTTCTCAACCTCCAGCATGTGGGAGATATTTTGCATTTTGCATCCGAATTGAACATTCTTAAGCTGCACCAGGTGCACAGAGAGTGTCTGGGGAAGGCTTAGATTGTCCTGCTGGAGAGGCGTGCGGCCACACCCAAGCCTTGACCTGTACGGGCCGTGTGGCACTGCCTGGCACCATTGCATTGGGCGCAATATGAGGATGAAAAAATTCATTAATAATCAGAAAATGGTCCGATTTCAAAACGGACAGCGGCAATCATTTCCTGAGTGTGAGACGAACGCGCCGGTATCCATATTAGGGGGCTGTGATGGCCATTCACCATAGGTGCCCAAATCCTCCCACCCCGTCAGCCCCACTTTGCCCCACCCTATGAGATGGGCCCTTTGACTTAGAGGTTTCAAATGTAGCATGGATTTAAAGTGGAGGATGTGCTCTTTTAAGATATACAGTGACAATCATTGTATCTTGCCCAGAAGCTGAGAAACCTGGCTCAGATTGGAGCAGATCAGCAGCAAGCAGATTCTCTCAAGCTGGGAACTGCAACTTA
>JAGXOD010000750.1:0-13638 GCA_020368025.1 Brachyhypopomus occidentalis
TATGTGTTTATAAGTCATTCTGCAAAAGTTGCATTTTGGCACTAAGTTTTGCTCAGAAACACTGTTTTAGGCGCTTACAAGGCTGGGAAACGCTGTTTTGAACGCCAGAATGCAAAGCTTACTACTTGCTTGGAAATGCATTTGTAAGGTTGCAAACATGATAAAACAGCTTGTTTTCACATTCTAACACTGGTAACTAACAAAATATGTGTTTATAAGTCATTCTGCAAAAGTTGCATTTTGGCACTAAGTTTTGCTCAGAAACACTGTTTTAGGCGCTTACAAGGCTGGGAAACGCTGTTTTGAACGCCAGAATGCAAAGCTTACTACTTGCTTGGAAATGCATTTGTAAGGTTGCAAACATGATAAAACAGCTTGTTTTCACATTCTAACACTGGTAACTAACAAAATATGTGTTTATAAGTCATTCTGCAAAAGTTGCATTTTGGCACTAAGTTTTGCTCAGAAACACTGTTTTAGGCGCTTACAAGGCTGGAAAACGCTGTTTTGAACGCCAGAATGCAAAGCTTACTACTTGCTTGGAAATGCATTTGTAAGGTTGCAAACATGATAAAACAGCTTGTTTTCACATTCTAACACTGGTAACTAACAAAATATGTGTTTATAAGTCATTCTGCAAAAGTTGCATTTTGGCACTAAGTTTTGCTCAGAAACACTGTTTTAGGCGCTTACAAGGCTGGAAAACGCTGTTTTGAACGCCAGAATGCAAAGCTTACTACTTGCTTGGAAAATGCATTTGTAAGGTTGCAAACATGATAAAACAGCTTGTTTTCACATTCTAACACTGGTAACTAACAAAATATGTGTTTATAAGTCATTCTGCAAAAGTTGCATTTTGGCACTAAGTTTTGCTCAGAAACACTGTTTTAGGCGCTTACAAGGCTGGAAAACGCTGTTTTGAACGCCAGAATGCAAAGCTTACTACTTGCTTGGAAAAGCATTTGTAGGGTTGCAAACATGATAAAACAGCTTGTTTTCACCTTCTAACACTGGTAACTAACAAAATATGTGTTTATAAGTCATTCTGCAAAAGTTGCATTTTGGCACTAAGTTTTGCTCAGAAACACTGTTTTAGGCGCTTACAAGGCTGGGAAACGCTGTTTTGAACGCCAGAATGCAAAGCTTACTACTTGCTTGAAAATGCATTTGTAAGGTTGCAAACATGATAAAACAGCTTGTTTTCACCTTCTAACACTGGTAACTAACAAAATATGTGTTTATAAGTCATTCTGCAAAAGTTGCATTTTGGCACTAAGTTTTGCTCAGAAACACTGTTTTAGGCGCTTACAAGGCTGGAAAACGCTGTTTTGAACGCCAGAATGCAAAGCTTACTACTTGCTTGGAAATGCATTTGTAAGGTTGCAAACATGATAAAACAGCTTGTTTTCACATTCTAACACTGGTAACTAACAAAATATGTGTTTATAAGTCATTCTGCAAAAGTTGCATTTTGGCACTAAGTTTTGCTCAGAAACACTGTTTTAGGCGCTTACAAGGCTGGAAAACGCTGTTTTGAACGCCAGAATGCAAAGCTTACTACTTGCTTGGAAAAGCATTTGTAAGGTTGCAAACATGATAAAACAGCTTGTTTTCACCTTCTAACACTGGTAACTAACAAAATATGTGTTTATAAGTCATTCTGCAAAAGTTGCATTTTGGCACTAAGTTTTGCTCAGAAACACTGTTTTAGGCGCTTACAAGGCTGGGAAACGCTGTTTTGAACGCCAGAATGCAAAGCTTACTACTTGCTTTGAAAAGCATTTGTAAGGTTGCAAACATGATAAAACAGCTTGTTTTCACCTTCTAACACTGGTAACTAACAAAATATGTGTTTATAAGTCATTCTGCAAAAAGTTGCATTTTGGCACTAAGTTTTGCTCAGAAACACTGTTTTAGGCGCTTACAAGGCTGGAAAACGCTGTTTTGAACGCCAGAATGCAAAGCTTACTACTTGCTTGGAAATGCATTTGTAAGGTTGCAAACATGATAAAACAGCTTGTTTTCACCTTCTAACACTGGTAACTAACAAAATATGTGTTTATAAGTCATTCTGCAAAAGTTGCATTTTGGCACTAAGTTTTGCTCAGAAACACTGTTTTAGGCGCTTACAAGGCTGGGAAAACGCTGTTTTGAACGCCAGAATGCAAAGCTTACTACTTGCTTGGAAAAGCATTTGTAAGGTTGCAAACATGATAAAACAGCTTGTTTTCACCTTCTAACACTGGTAACTAACAAAATATGTGTTTATAAGTCATTCTGCAAAAGTTGCATTTTGGCACTAAGTTTTGCTCAGAAACACTGTTTTAGGCGCTTACAAGGCTGGAAAACGCTGTTTTGAACGCCAGAATGCAAAGCTTACTACTTGCTTAGAAAGCATTTGTAAGGTTGCAAACATGATAAAACAGCTTGTTTTCACCATTCTAACACTGGTAACTAACAAAATATGTGTTTATAAGTCATTCTGCAAAAGTTGCATTTTGGCACTAAGTTTTGCTCAGAAACACTGTTTTAGGCGCTTACAAGGCTGGAAAACGCTGTTTTGAACGCCAGAATGCAAAGCTTACTACTTGCTTGAAAAGCATTTGTAAGGTTGCAAACATGATAAAACAGCTTGTTTTCACCTTCTAACACTGGTAACTAACAAAATATGTGTTTATAAGTCATTCTGCAAAAGTTGCATTTTGGCACTAAGTTTTGCTCAGAAACACTGTTTTAGGCGCTTACAAGGCTGGGAAACGCTGTTTTGAACGCCAGAATGCAAAGCTTACTACTTGCTTGGAAATGCATTGGCAAAAGGTTGCAAACATGATAAAACAGCTTGTTTTCACCTTCTAACACTGGTAACTAACAAAATATGTGTTTATAAGTCATTCTGCAAAAGTTGCATTTTGGCACTAAGTTTTGCTCAGAAACACTGTTTTAGGCGCTTACAAGGCTGGGAAACGCTGTTTTGAACGCCAGAATGCAAAGCTTACTACTTGCTTTGAAAAGCATTTGTAAGGTTGCAAACATGATAAAACAGCTTGTTTTCACATTCTAACACTGGTAACTAACAAAATATGTGTTTATAAGTCATTCTGCAAAAGTTGCATTTTGGCACTAAGTTTTGCTCAGAAACACTGTTTTAGGCGCTTACAAGGCTGGAAAACGCTGTTTTGAACGCCAGAATGCAAAGCTTACTACTTGCTTGGAAATGCATTTGTAAGGTTGCAAACATGATAAAACAGCTTGTTTTCACATTCTAACACTGGTAACTAACAAAATATGTGTTTATAAGTCATTCTGCAAAAGTTGCATTTTGGCACTAAGTTTTGCTCAGAAACACTGTTTTAGGCGCTTACAAGGCTGGGAAACGCTGTTTTGAACGCCAGAATGCAAAGCTTACTACTTGCTTTGAAAAGCATTTGTAAGGTTGCAAACATGATAAAACAGCTTGTTTTCACATTCTAACACTGGTAACTAACAAAATATGTGTTTATAAGTCATTCTGCAAAAGTTGCATTTTGGCACTAAGTTTTGCTCAGAAACACTGTTTTAGGCGCTTACAAGGCTGGAAAACGCTGTTTTGAACGCCTGAATGCAAAGCTTACTACTTGCTTGGAAATGCATTTGTAAGGTTGCAAACATGATAAAACAGCTTGTTTTCACCTTCTAACACTGGTAACTAACAAAATATGTGTTTATAAGTCATTCTGCAAAAGTTGCATTTTGGCACTAAGTTTTGCTCAGAAACACTGTTTTAGGCGCTTACAAGGCTGGGAAAACGCTGTTTTGAACGCCAGAATGCAAAGCTTACTACTTGCTGGCAAAAGCATTTGTAAGGATGCAAACATGATAAAACAGTTTTGTTTTCACCTTCTAACACTGGTAACTAACAAAATATGTGTTTATAAGTCATTCTGCAAAAGTTGCATTTTGGCACTAAGTTTTGCTCAGAAACACTGCGTTGGGAGGCCTCGGGGTTGAAAAAAAGGGGATTCCCTACCAAAGGAGAAACCCGGGGTGGTACCCGGTTTTCCAATTTTTAACTTTGGGACACGGTGACTGCTGTATTTTGTGGTTGTGCTGCCTAGTGATGGGCCGCTAAAATTTGAGACCCGGCTGGCTGGGATGAAATTCCGGGCCTTAGGGCCCAAAATTTTAATGCACTGGCGGCCCCCAGCGGTTTTTTCCCCCCCTCTTCCCTTTCCCAAAGGTGTTCACTCCCTGGTGTTTTGTTTTCCCCAGGTTCGGGAGATCACGGGGGGCCCTGGCTCCAAATCCGAAAAATCAACTGGAGGGGGGCCCCAGCGGGGAAAAGGCGGGGGAACCCCTAACCCCCCCCCTGCAGATTAATCCACCACCGTCGAGGCCCCAATCGTGCCCCCTAACTATTCTGGCAGTACCAGGTTTAAAGGGAAGTGTTTCCCCAAAGGCCCCGCCCCCCTTTTTCCCCCCCCCCCGGGTTTGCAAAAAACCCAAGGTGGGAGTCCCCCCAAAGGGAGTCTACCCCCTTCCCTGGAGGAAAAAGGGGCCCCGCATATTAAGGCATTGCGCGGGGAATCGCCCCCCCGCCAGCTTTTTTGTTAAAAAAGGGGGGCCTGACCCCGCGTGGGCTTCGGGGGCCACCCTTTGGTGGGGGTCGCCCATCCCCTGCCTCGGTGCCTGGAAGGCATTTGGGCGGTATCTTCACCAAAAAGACCCCCGGCCACAATTTATTATCCAGGAGAGGGGGGGCTTTAAACCCCCTGGGCATTAATACCGTGTCACCCCTAGGGGCAGGCCGTTCCCCTTCAAACGTATATAAAAAGTTTTGCGTGAGTTTTGGGGGAGCGTCGCCACCCCCGACCTCCTCATTTTGGGGTCAAATACAGTGTGCGAGCATCCCCCCTTGGCGCAAGTTTTTGCGTGAGAAGGGGCGTTTCTCGGGGGTGCTTCCCGGGTATAACATCCAGCCCCGGGTCTGTGAACAGCCAGGTAAGGGGGAGGGGGAACGGGTGGACTGTCGCCGGGGCCGACCCAGGGTTTCCGGCTTTCGGCGGTTATCCGCGGTTCTTGAACCCCCTGACCCCCGGGGGTGGGAAAAAATGGTCTGGAGAATGCGGGAAAAGCCTTTTAAAATTTGGAAGAGGTTTGTCGCCGCCTTTCCCGCCCGGGTCCCAAACCAAACCGTTTTATAGTAAGGAGGCCCAATGGGCGGGGGGGCCCCGGGTGAAAAACTCTTTCCCCGCCCGGCCCTTTTTTTCAAGAAAAACTGTCCGCGGGGGGGGCCCCGGTGGGCCAAAATTTAGCAAGCGCCTGCTTGGAATGGAGGCACGCTGGGGTGCAGCACACCCCTTTTTCGTGTTAACTGACCTAGAACCGGGAAAACCTCCCCCTACCAAGCGATGAACGCCGACAGGCAGCTGGGGCTGTTCTTCTCTCCCTTTTGTTTTTAGGGCATGACCTGGGGAAAAATGGCGGGTCGCCTCAGATCCTTCCCGGGGGAATTTACCAGTGAAGGCCCCCGAGTGCTTTAAGGGCGAAATTTTGGGGGAAACGCGGCGTTTGGGGGAAACTCCCCCCCCTACAGAAAAAAGGGATTCCCCAAGCGCACGCCCCCACCCCTCCCGCACAGGAAACCCCCGGGCCCCAAAAAATTAACTCCCAGGCCGCTATTTGGCCAGGGAGCGCGGGCGTTCGCTCCCGCAAACAAAATCCGAGGGCCGCCCGGTAAGCTACCTTCCACCCAAAAAACCTTGGGCGCCCTTGCCGTCGATTTTTTTAAAGATCTACCTGCTCGGGTAACAACACCATCCTCGTGATAGTAGTCGGGTTTTCAAATGGTGTTTTCCCGCCCCCCGGTCTGCCCCCCCTGGGGTTTTTGCTGTTCAACACGTGTTCCCCGCCGGCTTTCCGGAGGATTCGGGCGAAGGGGGGCCGTTTTATCGAAGTCTGGCGGGGTTCATGTCAAAAAGAAAATCACTGTCTCTCCGGGCTTCCCCCAGGCACGGGGTGGGGCGGTTAAAGGGAAAGGGGGGTTCAGGCTTACTTGTGAGCATCAGGGTCAGGTGTTCGATGCTCCGTGGGCCGATCGCGCAAAACCCTTGGTCCAGACCATCGGGGAATCACGCCTTTTTTAATGGTATCGGTCGTCAAACCCTAATCCCTGGGCGTGCCTTCTTCCGATCCCTTTGAAACTGGGTTAAGGGGTGGCGTCTGGGAGGGAAAACAACCGCTTTTTTTAAGGCGTTTTCAAAAAAAAGGGAGACCCGGGGGATAAGGCCGAATAAAATGGGGGGTAAGGGTGGTATCTACCAAAATGGGGGGGGAACCCCCGGTGCCGGGGGTGGCGTCCCCCGCAAATGATTGCTTTAAACCCTTGCGTTTAAGGGGTTACCTGGGGAAAAAGAGTGTCGGCGTTCCATGCCCAGGGAACCCTTAAAAAGGGACCCCCGGGGGGCAGGAGGGAACGGACCCCGCCCCGATGATGCTGCCCGGGTGGTCCCCCTTTTGCGAACCGTATCCTTGATTCCAGGTTCAAGGCGCAAAACCGTGGTTGGGGAAAGGGTTTTGGGGACGGGCCCGGATTCCGCCCAGTTTTTCCCTCCCCGCCGCTTTCCGGGGGCCCGGGGTTCTCCGGCCCGGCCCTGGAAACGGGGGAGGGTGGGGGGGATACAGGGAGCCCGGCAGGGGGGCCACAGAGGCGTCCCGCCCGCCGATTCCCGCTCTACACGGCCGGCCCCGCTCCACAAACCCCCTGTCACAATCCCAAAAATTGGGGATTTGTATCCTTCCGGGTCCCCGGGCGTCGTTCGGTGCCCGAGGGCTAGAGAGGACCTCCTCCCGCCCTTTTGAAAAGCCCCCAGGTTTTTTCTCCATACCTTTTTTTTTGGAGTTATTGCTATAAGCCTGGTGTTTCTTTAATATAAATGGAAAAAAAAGGGGTATTCGAACAGCCTACTCCCTTTATCCCATTAAAGGGTGTTTTGAGCGTAAAACTACCTTGGAAATGCATTGGAAGGTTCAAACTTGTTTTCCCCTTCTTTCTGGTATCTAAAAAATATTTTTTATAAGTCATTCTCAAAAGGTTTTTTTGGGACTAAGTTTTTCAGAAACACTTTTTTGGCACACAAGGGTGGAAAACGCTGTTTTGAATGCCTTTGGTTAATTTTGGAAACATTTAAAAAATTTAAAGGGTTTTTTTTAAATTTTAAAAAAATATGTGTTTATGCCCTAAAAAAGTTTTTTCCTTTTTTTTTGGCTCAGAAACATTTTTTTGGGCTTTTACAAGGCTGGAAAACATTTTTTGAACCCAGAATGCAAAGCTTACTTTTTTTGGGGGGAAATGCTTTGGGGCATTGCAAACATGATTAAACAGCTTGTTTTCACATTCTAACACAGGTTTTTTAAAAAAAAATATGTGTTTATAAGTCATTCTGAAAAGGGGTTATTTTGGCACTAAGTTTTGCCTAAAACACTGTTTTAGGCACTTACAAGGGGGGAAAACGCTATTTGAACCCCGGGGAATGCATAGTTAAAATACTTGCTTGAAATGCATTTGTAACATTGCAAACATGATTAAACTTTTTTTTTTCCCCAATTTTAACGCGGGAAAAGCAACAAAATATGTGTTTATAAGTCATTCTGCAAAAGTTGTTTTTTGGCACTAAGTTTTGCTCAGAAACACTGTTTTAGGCTTTTAAAGGCTAAAAGGAAAGGGAGCCAGGGGGGGAGGCGCGGGGGGGCGAACTCGCGCACCCCAAAAACCCACGCCCCCCCGGCACGCCAGCACCCCCGGCCTCACACAAACCCCCCTCCCACGCTCACAACCACCAGAATAGGGGCACCTGTTGTATACCCCCTTCACAGGTATTTAAGTCCAAGGCCGGGGTCGTTCGGTGCTGCACTTTGGGGGGTTTTTTTTAGGGAAAACCTGATCCCTGCCTTCAAAAAAAGCAACCAAATTTTAGAACCTTTATTCTACTTATTATCACCTTTTATTTTGAGTTAGTTATTGCTATAAGCCTGAGTGTTTCTGTTGAATAAAAAAGGGAAAATAAAGGATTTCCCCCGAACAGCCAAACCCCCCCGGGGCGGATCCGAATTTAAGAATGTGCACCCGGGGGCGGGGGGAAGTAAGCCAGCCATCCGCCATCGACGTGCTCAACGCCCATCGACCCCCCGAATTTTCAACAAGGGGGAGATGGGTGAGCCCCAAAAATTGGGGGGGGCGTTGAACAATAATGTTACCCCCTCTTTTACAGGGTTAATCCCCCTCCACCGTCAGGGGGGGGAGAGTGTGCGACTACCTCTTTGCCCTTTTAAGCCGATGGATTCCCGAGGAGTGGGGGCTTCCGGCCCCAATGTGGACTATATTTCGCCATCAATCTGGACTTTCAGACCAGGCAAAGGTCCCGCCCCCCCTTACCCCCTTAAAGGGGGATAAAGCCCTTTTAAAAATGGGGTTTGCCCTTTAGGGGAGAACCCCCCCTCAGAAATTACGAACTTTTTTAAAAAAAAAATTTTAAAAAGGTATTTTTTCATCCCCGGAAGGGGAGGTCCGGCAGGATCTGGGGATGCGTAAAAAAAAAAAACTGCTGTTTAGTTGCCCTAGAGTTCCGCACCGGGCTGGGGAAGTGGATGGAACGATGCAGCATTGGTTGACCCTTTTTTGGCCAGTTTGGGGCCCAAAGGGTACGCCTGAACTCGCGTGTCGCCAAGAGCAAGAGACTCTGAATGGCAAAAATTTCCCCTTTCATTACGTTTGCCCCCTTGGGGAACGGATCGCCGAAACCCCCCCCCCGAAGCCGGGGGGAGAATGTTACCCCGGGAGAGAACAGACGACAGCGCCTCTAATGGTCAGAGGGATGAGGAAGTGGCCCCCTGCAGTTGGGAGGCACTCAGGGGTGCACAAGAGGATTCCTCTAACCCCGAGGAAAAAACCCGGGGGAGGGGCTCCAGGTTAACCAAATTTTTTAAAATTGGGACATAATCTGGTGACTCACCGGCTGTATTCTCTGTGGTTGTCGCTGCCCTAGTCGACTGAGCCGGCTGGAACTTGATGAGCCGGCTGGCTGCGGATGAAGATTCCCCACGGGATCGCTTACGGAACCTCGCAAAGTGTGTATGCACTGGACGGCTGGCCTGTGGCAGGCGGTGTTTGTGCTGTCACCCCCCCCCTCACTGTCACTAATCCAAGGTGTTACACTCTCCTAGGTGTTTTTGTGTCTCCAGGCTAACGCGGGGAGATCAACATGGGGTTGCCTGGCTGCGAATACCAGCTAAAAATCAACTGGAGGGAGGCACCTAGCGAAGAAAGTGGGAGAGAGGCGGAGGAACAACCCGCTAACCACGCCCCCGTGCAGATTCAATCCACCACCGTCGAGAGTCCCAATGCGATCGACCACCCAACGTATTCCTGAAAGCAGTACCAGGATTTAGCTTGAAGTGTTTAGCCCAAAGAAGGCCACACAGCTCCCCTTCCTCCGCACAGCCCTTGGGATTGCAAAATCGAATCCAAGGTGGGGGAGTAAACCCCCAAGAGGAGCAGTCTACCCTCTGTCCCCGGAGGAAGAAAAAAGCCATGCAGCAGTATGTCACGGTGCTAATAGCGCAGGGCTATATCGCCCCTCCACTTCGCCAGCTCAGCCAGTCTCTTTGTTAAAAAAGAAGGACGGCGGGCTGAGGCCTTGCGTGGACCATCGGCGGGCCCAATTCCTCTGGTGGGGCTACGCCTATCCGCTGCCTCTGGTGCCTCGGCACCAGAGCAGTTGCGAGAAGCGGTCATCTTCACCAAACTAGACCTACGCAGCCGCCGCACAATCTCATCCTGCATCCGAGGATGGGATGGAAGACGGCGCTCAGTACCACGCCTGACATTACGAGTACCGCGGTCTCATACATTTGGCATGGGCACGTCCGCCTTCCAAGCGTATATCAATGAAGTTCATGCGGAGTTTTGTAGATGTGTCGTCGCCACATCGACGCATATCCCTCATCTATTCTCGCCCGCAGATCAACATATGCATGATGTGCGAGCCGCATCTACACTCTCTGGCGCAATCGCCTGCAATTGCAAGCTAGAGAAGTGCGTTCCATCTACGGGAAGTCAGCTTCCTTTGGCTATAACATCCAGCCAGGCTCTGTGCACATGCAGCCAGGTAAGGTGGAGGCGGTAACCGGATGGACTCTGCCTCAAGACACACGGCGCGAGCTCCAGAGGTTTCTGGCTTCGCGAACTTATATCGGCGGGTTCATCCGCCGCTTAGTTCTATCGCAAGCTCTAACTGACCTACTGCGCGCTGGTGGAGCAAAAAGCTGGTCTGGACCGAAGTCGCTGAGAGAGCCTTTTGAAAGTTTGAAGTAGGCTTCAACGCCGCCTGTCCTTCACCAGCCGGATCCAACCAAACTGTCATAGTAGAGGTAGACGCCCAATGTATGGGGAGCCGGTTATCTCAGCGGCTGAAGAAAGGCTCTTCTCCGCCGTGGCCTTTTTTCAAGAAAAACTGTCCGCGGGCGGAGTGCACCACGGAGTCGGTGACCGAACTTTTAGCAACGCGCCTGCTCGAGGAATGGAGGCACTGGCTAGAGGGTGCAGCACACCCTTCTCGCGGTTAACTGACCATAAGAACCTGGAATACCTCCGCACTACCAAGCGTAATGAACGCCGACAGGCACGCTGGTCGTGCTGTTCTTCTCTCGCCTGTTTCAGGTAACATACAGACCTGAGAGAAGAATGCTAGAGCGGATGCGCTTCTAGATCCTTCCCCGGCAGCGCAGATTCGACCAGTAAAGAACCCGTGCTTTCTCCCGAGTGCTTTATAGGAGCGATTAATTGGGAGATCGATCGAGCGATTGAGGCGGCGAATCCTCACCCCGACTGCCCACCAGAAAGAAGGTATGTGCCCACAAGCGCACCGCACTGATACACTGGGCACATACCTCCTCGGCACAGACACCCGGTCCACCAAAACTTCCCAACTCCTAGGGCTTCGCTATTGGTGGCCAGGATGCATGCGGACGCTCGACCTACCGCCCAATCCTGCCAAGAGTGTGCGCGCAGCAAAGTGCCGAGGACGCCGCCAGCGGGTAAGCTACTTCCGTTACCCGTACCTAAGGAACCTTGGACGTACATTGCCGTCGATTATTTAACCGATCTACCTGTCTCCGAAGATCACAACACCATCCCCTCGTGATAGTAGATCGGTTCTCCAAGATGGTGCTTCCTGCCCTGCCCGGTCTGCCAACCGCTTGGGAGATCATGTGATTTGCTGTTCAGACACGTGTTCCGCCAGTTCGGCTTGCCGGAGGATATCGCGGTCTGACAGGGGTCCGCAGTTTACATCGAGAGTCTGGCGGAGTTCATGTCAAACTGAACATCACTGTCAGTCTCACGCGGGCTATCACCCCCCAGGCTTAACGGGCAGGTGGAACGGTTAACCAGAACTGGGCAGGTTCCTAAGAGCTTACTGTAGTGAGCATCAGGAGTCATGGTGTTCGGATGCTCACGTGGGCCGAGCACGCCAAGAAAAACTCCTTGGTCCAGACCAGCTCCGGAATCACGCCTTTGAATGCGTATCGGACTCGGTCGCCAGCCACCCTTATATCCCTGGAACGTGCCTTCTTCCGATCAGCCTCTTATTGAGAACTGGTGTAAGAGGAGTGAGCTGTCTGGGAGGACACCCATCAACGCTTGCTTGTTGCTGTAAGACGTTTTCAAGAAAAGGCAGACCGGAGGAGGTCAGAAGCGCCTGAATACAAGGTGGGTGATAAGGTGTGGATATCTACCAAGGATGGACGGCTTGGAACCCCAGGTAAGCTCGGGATCGGCACGCCGCCCTTACGTCATTACTGATTGCATTAACCGTGGTGACGTTTAAGGTCGGGTTACCTGAGACCGAAGAGTGCCTACGGCGTTCCATGCCTCAGCCTTGAAGCCCTATAAAGAGGGACCCCTGGGGACCAGGGAGGAAGCGGACCCCCCGCCCGATGATGCTGCCGGATGGTCCCGCTTATGCCGCCAACCGTATCCTTGATTCCAGGTTCCGAGGAGCTGGCATACAATACCTGGTGGATTGGGAAGGTTATGGGCCCGAGGAACGGGCCTGGATTCCGGCCTCCCAAGTTTTGAACCCCTCCTTGCTCGCCGCTTCCACCGTGAGTACCCGGAGCGTCCTGCCCGCGACGCCCGGGACGCCCTAGGGAAGACGCGGCTGGAGGGATCCTTGGGGGGATATGTCACGGGAGCCAGGCAGGGAGGCCAGCAGAGGGCGTACACTCGCGGCACGCCGTATTCACACGCTCTACACTGGCACGCCAGCACACCCCGTCTCACACTAAACCCTCCCACGCCACAATCACACAGAATACTAGGCACCTGTTGTATATCACCTTCACAGGTATTTAAGTCCACAGGTCCGGGTCGCTCGGGTGCTGCACACATTGAGGAGCTAGAGAGAGGACCTGCGCATCCCTGCCTTCTAAGAACAGCACCGAACTTGAGGAATCCTTTTTATCATTTTGGCACTAAGTTTTGCTCAGAAACACTGTTTTAGGCACTTACAAGGCTGGAAAACGCTGTTTTGAATGCCTGAATGCAAAGCTTACTACTTGCTTGGAAATGCATTTGTAACATTGCAAACATGATTAAACAGCTTGTTTTCACATTCTAACACTGGTATCTAACAAAATATGTGTTTATAAGTCATTCTGCAAAAGTTGCATTTTGGCACTAAGTTTTGCTCAGAAACACTGTTTTAGGCGCTTACAAGGCTGGGAAAACGCTGTTTTGAATGCCAGAATGCAAAGCTTACTACTTGCTTGGAAATGCATTGGTAAGGTTGCAAACATGATTAAACAGCTTGTTTTTACATTCTAACACTGGTATCTAAAAAAAATATGTGTTTATAAGTCATTCTGCAAAAGTTGCATTTTGGCACTAAGTTTTGCTCAGAAACACTGTTTTAGGCACTTACAAGGCTGGAAAACGCTGTTTTGAATGCCAGAATGCAAAGCTTACTACTTGCTTGGAAATGCATTGGTAAGGTTGCAAACATGATTAAACGGCTTGGTTTCACATTCTAACACTGGTATCTAAAAAATATGTGTTTATAAGTCATTCTGCAAAAGTTGCATTTTGGCACTAAGTTTTGCTCAGAAACACTGTTTTAGGCACTTACAAGGCTGGAAAACGCTGTTTTGAACGCCTGAATGCATAGCTTTCTACTTGCTTGGAAATGCATTTGTAACATTGCAAACATGATTAAACAGCTTGTTTTCACATTCTAACACAGGTATCTAAAAAAATATGTGTTTATAAGTCATTCTGCAAAAGTTGCATTTTGGCACTAAGTTTTGCTCAGAAACACTGTTTTAGGCACTTACAAGGCTGGAAAACGCTATTTGAACGCCTGAATGCATAGCTTACTACTTGCTTGGAAATGCATTTGTAACATTGCAAACATGATTAAACAGCTTGTTTTCACATTCTAACGCTGGTAGCTAACAAAATATGTGTTTATAAGTCATTCTGCAAAAGTTGCATTTTGGCACTAAGTTTTGCTCAGAAACACTGTTTTAGGCACTTACAAGGCTGGGAAAGGCTGTTTTGAACGCCAGAATGCAAAGCTTACTACTTGCTTGGAAAAGCATTGGTAA